>PVKA01023973.1:0-25796 GCA_004027165.1 Ctenomys sociabilis
GTTTAGGTTTTGATGTTGATTATGTAGCTTTTACTGTTTTTAACGTGAAAACATGTGCTTTTGTATTTATCATTCTTTTGTCATTAATACTGCTGCGGTCTGAAATTCCACGCTTCTTGTTTTATTATTTTGTTAAATCCTAAAATCCTATGAGTAGGTTTCAGACCACTGTTCTTGATCTTTCATTTCATTTTTTAATACAGTGAGAATGTTTGACATGTGTATATGTGACATGCACAACAATCTTTACTGTTCTCTATGTTATCAATTGTATGAAAGTTATGAACATAATACATTTTTATTTTATATAAAAATAGAAATAAATTAAAAAGAAAAAAGAAAAAAAATCCCATCTATGTAGTGAGACCCTGTAGACCCTTTACTAAATGAAAAATTAGAAAAAAGGCCTTGCAAGATTTACATGGAAATATTCCAAACAAAATAATCACTGTAAGATTTAGAATTAATTTAACCTGTGCAATAGCATGAAAACAGGACAGATATCATTCGATGATTGTGTCCTTAAAAACATTTTTGAAAGACATTTTATTGTATAAGGTCACATTGTATGACTAGTTTCCCTCTTTGCAACAAATTTTTATTTTCATTCTTAGAAACTAGGTTTCCGAAAGTATTTCTACAGTTTCACACCTATGGGCCTAGGAGGTTTGAGCTATTCAAAGATGGAAGAATTACAGGAACATGATATGGCTCATTATTTTGTTTCAGCATAGGTTAGTATTTAAATATTGAATATTTTTTCTAGGGGAAGAAAACTAATGTTCCTCCATTGAAGCAGTATAGTGCACATCATACCCAAAAACTAGTGAAACTTAAAAATAAACATTTCAATGGCATATATATTTATAGTGATTATAAACTATTAGCATTCTGTTCAATTTTCAATTAATTACTCTGAATGGAAACTATTATAAGTTGATTCTCACCTATCCACAAACACTTGTTCATTTTGTGAAATAGGAAATAACGAATTTATACACATTTACTAAGTAAAACTAGTCTTCTAATAAAGGCCACTGATTTCATTGAATTAAAAACTTTGGGCAAAATTTAACCAAAGAAATTTAAGTACTATAGCTCACTTGATTTTGTTAAAATGTTACTAAAGATTTTTCAACGTAGTATTGAAAATCATAAAATTATTATTTGTCAGTATCCATGAGACCATAAGACTGTTTTTACACTGGTAAAATGAAACATATGAATTCATAAAACTACGGATATCGTCTTTTCTTCCTAAGCATTTTAGACTATTTTCAAAATGTAAACTCTACACTTAGTATTATTTGCAAATAATCTATTATGCCCATATGGGAAGTATTATATGTTTTAGAAGTTTGTTCTTTTATTTCAGCCTCATAATTACAAAATGCACTACAGTGATTTAATTATAAAGCAATGTTTTGCATTCACTTTGTTTTTCTGTTTTCCTTGAAAGCCCTAATTTAGGATTAAGTCTATAAATTGCCTTATATTACATTCTTTAAGGGATTCAATTATGTGTACATTTTACTGTTACTTAAAAATATGTTTTGTGTAAGCATGATATCAGAAATGAAGGTTCAATTTTATATATTGCAATTTTATTTATTTTGTTTAAAATAGTAAAGCTTCAACTTTTCCATACTATTATCAATCTGTTTATTCTCTGAATGCTGATATTGAAAAAGTAATCAAGGTTGAATAACATTTAGTATAATTTCTACAGTATGCAGCTGAAAACATACACTATCTAATATCCCTTTTTGGTCATATGAAAGAACCATGAAACTTCCCAGACCTCAGTATATAATGATTTACTTACAATGTTAAAATAATAATACTAACAGTTCATATATCCAGTCTTGTGCAGTTTTACATACAGAAAAAGGTCAAATGTCATTCCTCTGGTTTGACCTAAGTGTCAGACAGGAATTACATCCTTATTAAATATTATAATCCCGTTATTCATATAAAATGTCTGAATGAAGGAGAAGAATCAAGAAAAATAGAGGCCATTTTTTTTTTTTTTTGACAGACCCGGGGATTGAACTCAGGCCCTTGTGCTTGCCAGGGAAGGGCTTATTCCAACTGAGCCATCTCCTTAGCTCAGAGGCCATTTTTATTTGAACTCATTTTGATAAGGCATAAATTTCAGTTCTTTGCTTGGTGGATATAGATATTCACTGTTTTTTAATAGAAAAGAGAGATAATGGATATGTTTGACTGCTTACTGTGTAGCCAAAAAATTCTGTGTAGTTCCCTTGCTATATTCTCCACATCTACTACTTATGTGAATGTTATTAGTAGAGAACAATTTTCTAAAATAATTTGAGGAGACAGGGAGATATTTTGGAGGTCTAAGTGCTGGCCTGGCAACACAAGGACCAGGGTTTGATCCATGGTACTGCATGCCCTGCTGGCCCCACATTGACCTGGCCACCAAAACAGGGTATGGTGGTGCATACCTGTAATCCCAGAGCTGGGTAGTATGAGATAGGAGTACCACTATCACTCTTAGCTGTGTAGCGAGGCCCTGTACCAAATAAAGAAAATATTTTTTTAAAAAGTAAAAAAAAAAAAAAAAAACACACAGAAGAATTTGAGATTTGCCTTTTTTTCACTTTGAAAGAAGAACCACAGATATCAAAATGATGTAGGTTAAATGGAATCTACTTAAAGACTAGATTGGCAAAATAGCTAATCTCAAATTTTAAACAACAATAATTTACAATAGGAAAATCATCCTTGTGGTAAATTTTGTCATGCATGTGACGATATAATAGATTTATCTTTTATCTATCTAGGACTTTGAAGACTTAGTTAGACATGTTAGACTACAAGGAATACACTCTTCAATTTTTTAAAAAAAATTATCCATAAGTAATTTTTCTGCATGGAAAGAAATGTCCATGACTGATAGAGGGATATACTTTTATGGAAACACTTCAGTACACCATCTACCCAGACCATTCAATTCTGTGAATCACAAAAATTGATTTAAACAAACAAAATGTTGTTATGTAGGACTATAGCTTCATTTCCTTTCTGCAGCTTCAATTGATGGTGATTTATTTATTTTTTATTTTAATTTTCTTTTATTTTCAAGAGTAAACACAAAAGCAAAAACAAAAATCAGAAAAAAGACAGCAAAGGGGTAACACAATATATATGCTACAGATTTTCAAAAAATAGCTGATTAACACTGGTTGATATCTTATCTACTTTTATTTTCAAATCTGTTGCTCAACATATATATTTAGATAAGATTGGATATATGATTGAATATTACCTCTTGCTTTCAAAAAATCTTGAATTTTTGTTCTTGTCTCTTTTTTCCTTCATTACATCTTTTAAAAAATATTTTAAACAGAGTATAGTACTACATGACATGACATTAGAAATGGTACACACTTAGAAGAGCAAGAGGACAGATATTCAAACATAGTTTTTGTATTACACATTGCTGTCATCAGTGCAGTTGCTTAGTTCCCAGATAACAGCATACAGAGTTACTCAAGGTGAAAATTCTACACATTAACTGTTATTTTCAAAAACCTTATGGAAATTCTTAGTAGGATCGTCTCAGCCATTCCGTATATATATACTTGAATGTGTCCCCTCTACCTTTCTTTCCCATCTTTTCTGCTTTCTGTCCTCTTCATTGTTTAAGCCTGAAATTCTGTTTCTTTCTGTTTTACTATATCTGTTATACCTTCCACGTTTTATTTCTTTTTTGAGGTTCTTACACTAGGGAGAAAATAGGAAATTTACACATGTGGGTGTCATTTATTTCACTTATAAGTATAGCATCCAGTTGCATCCACTTACCTATGAAGGCTTCAAGTTTTTCTTTCTTTATAGCTGAATAATACTCCATTGCATAAGAATACCAAATCTTCTTTATCCATTTCTCAGGTGATGGGCATTATGGTTGTTTCCAAGATATGGCTATGACAAATCATGTTGCTAAAAACATGGGTGCCAATATGTCACTATGGTATAATATTTTTGTTCTTTGGAGAAAATACCCAGAATCAGAATGGATAGATTGAATGGAATTCATAGTCTTAGATTTATGAGGAGTCTCCACACTGATTTCCATAGTGGTTGTACCAGTCTACATTCCAACTTTCAGTATAAACGGGTTCCCTTTCCTCCATAGATTCTCCAGCATTTGTTATTAGTTGATTTCTTGATAGCCATTCTTTCTGGGTTGTGATAGTATTTCAATATTGTTTTAATTTGCATTTCCCAAATGGCCAGTGATATGGAGCATTTTTCAGGTATTTATTTGCCTCTTGTATTTCTTCCTCTGAGAAGTGTGTATTCATTTCGGTTACCCATTTAAATTTTCTTTTTTTTTTTTTTTAGTTCTTTAGGTAATATATTTGTGTGTATGTGTGTGTTGTGCACCTTTATTTATTTATTTTATTAAAATTTTATTTTATTGAGAAACAAATAGCAATATGTTTCAAAACTTATTAATAAGACCATTTCAATAATTAACACCTTGTACATTACTATCTTCTTAGTGGTTATCCATAGTACATGATACAGACAGGATATCCTGTGCAAACACTATTAGTACAAATCTTTCTTCTCATTCATTTAAGCAAAAGTAGGTGTATTTCTATACAGATACAGAAAAATCCTTCCTTGGTATCCCCTTTCTTGTTTAGTTGTGTCAGATGTGGGTATTCCATTGGTATCTAAATACTATAGGTACGTGAATTCAGCAAACCAACCTAACACAGTCCAGAAGTCCACAATAGTAGTAGATTGTCTGTAGAAGTTGCTGTAATCTAGATAGAAGTCCTTTGAATGATTATGAGTGATGACTTTTGCAAGATTTGTGGGTTGTCTTTTCACTCTACTGGTAATTTTTTTGATGTTCAAAAGCTTCTCCATAAGAGGAGGTCCTAGTTGTCAATTATTTGAATTATTTTTCCATGCAGATTTATTTTTCTTTGTGAAATATTTGCCTACTACTATATCTGAAGGATTTCCACCCACTTTATTTCCAGGAGATTTTGTGTTTCTGTTTTAATATTTACATCTTTAACCCAGTTTGACTTTAGTTTAGTGCATGGTGACAGTTTTCAGCATGTGGAGAGCCAGTTATTGCAGAACCTTAAGTTAAAGAGGCTATCTCTCTTTCAAGGAACATTTTTGCCCTCTTTGTCAAAGATAGGACGTCTGAGTGTTTGTAACTGTATCTGCATCTTTCAAGCCATTCAATTGATCATTGGTCTGTTTTTTTTGTGTGTGTGTGTACTGATTTTATTACAGTAGATTTGTAGTATAATTTCATTTTTATTAATTATATTGAGATACAAATAGCAATAAGACAGTTTGAAAACCGATCAGTAGGACAGTTTCAATAATTAGAACACTGTGTTATTTATTTATTATTTATTTATTTATTGCCAGCACTGGTGCTATGGTTTGTGTCCAGTTGTCACCCCAAAGCCTCATGTAGTCATTGGGTGGGGACTTCTTGAGTTTGTGATTAACTCATGATCCACTGGGATTATGCATGATCCAAGGCTGGGATTATGTGTGTGAGTACTTCCCCCAGCCTGGGGCAGAGAGCCTGAATGTAATATAAGGGACAGAGAGACAGACTTTCTTCAGTGATTGCTCTTTGTTGCATTATTGCTGTTCTGTTGCCACGAACTGATGCTCTCTGCTATGTGCCATTCAGCCTTGGAGCCAGCCAACGATGGACTGAAACCTGCAGTAACTGTGAGCTAAATAAATCTTTCTTTCCTTCATTTTGAGTGTTGGCTATTTGTCCCAACAATAAGAGAAGAGTAACTAAGGCAACCGGGGATTGAACTCAGGCCCTTTGGCTTGCCAGGGAAGTGCTTCTTCCACTGAGCCATCTTCCAGCCCCACAATGTATATTGCTGACTTTGTAGTGGTTATTCATAGTGCAAGGTGCAGACATGATATCCTGTCCAAACACTATTAGTACAAATCTTTCTACTCATTGAATTAGAGGACGTAGCTGTATATCTATGCTATTTTGTAAGTGGTATATTTTCAAGTCAGGGATGATAAGGCCTCCTGCCTTGTCTTTGTTGCCCACGTTTTTATTTACTATTTTTGTTATTTTCTGGTTCCAAATAAATTTTAGGAATGTGTTCTCCAGATCTGTGATGTTATGTTGGTGGTAGTCTAATAAGGATTGCATTAAATCTGTATAGCAATTTTTGGAGTATAGACATTTTCACAATGTTTGTACTTCTTATCTGGCAGCAAGGAAGATCTTTCCATTTTATGAAATTGCCTTTGGTCTATTTTCTCAGAGTACTGTAATTTTCCTTGAAAATTTTATTTACTTCCTTAAGATTAATTCTGAGGTAGTTCTTTGGATGTTATTTCTCAGTGAGTTTTTTTTTTTTTTTTTTTTTTATCTGTGTAGAGGAATGCTATTGAATTTTGCGTACTGGATTTGTAACCAGTTATGCTATTAAATTTATTTATTAATTCTAGAATCTTCTTGCTGGAGTACTTTTGTTTTTCCAAGTAGAGTTTCATGTCATCTGCAAATAATGATTCTTTGACTTCTTCACCTATTCTTAGTCATTTTATGTGTTTCTCTTATCTAATGGCTCTAGCTAGTGGTTCCAAAACTATATTGAATAGGAGGGGTGATAGAGGTTATCCTTGTCTTATACAATTTTTTTAGAGTAAAATATTTAAATTTTTTCCCATTTTAGGATTATGTTGGCTGTCGGACTGTCATAAATAGATTTTTATCAGCTTGAGGTAGAAGACATCTATTCCAAGTTTCTGTAAGTCTTTCATCATGAACCAGTGTTGGATTTTCTCAAAATCCTTTTCTACATTGATTGAGATGATCACATGCTTTTGGGTTTAGCTCTATTGATAAAGTGTATTAGGTGTACAGATTTGCATATGGTGACCCATACTTGCATCCCAAAGATGAATAGTGTATAATCTTTTTGATGATTGCTGTATTCTATTTGAGGGAATTTTACTGAGGACTTTTGAATCTATGTTCATGAGGGAGATTGGTCCATAGTTCTCTTTTTTGGTTGAATTTTTCTCTGGTTTTGGTATTAATATAATACTTACATCCAGGAATAATTTTGAGGGTATTTCTTCCTTTCAATTTCACTGAAGTGTTTGAGCAGTACTGGCATTAAATCTTCTCTAAATATATTTTAGAATTCTGTTGTCAATCCATGTGGACTTAGGGTTTTGTTTGTCAGTAGCATTTTAAAATTACATTTTAAAATTTTTTTCTGATATTTGGTTATTTAGAGTTTTTTTATCTTCTTGATTCAGTTTTGGCAATTTGTACCTTTCAGGATTCTGTCCACTTCTTCTGTGTCTCTGGTTTTGTGAGAGTAAAGATTACCACAGTAGCCACTGATGATCTTCTGAATTCCCATAGGGTCTGTAGCAATTTCACACTTTCCTTTCTATATTGCCTGAATTTGAGTTCTTTATTCTTTTTGATAAGGTTAGCTAGCGGGTTATGAATTTTATTTAATGATTCAAAGAACCAGCTTTTTGATTCATTAACACTTTGTATCATTTTCTCTCTCCATTGCATTAATTTCTGATCTAGTCTTTATGCTTTTCTCCCATCTTTGGGATTTGAGTTTCATTTGCTCTTTTTTTTTTTCTAAACACTTGAAGGGCAGCATTAGGGTAATTATTTGTTCTTGTTCTGTGAGTTCAATGCTGTAAGTTTGCATCTAATAACTACTGCCCTTGCATCCCTCAAATTCCAGTAAGTTGCGGTTGAATTTTTGCTGGATAGTAGATATTGTTTAGTTTCTTGATTAATTTCATCTGTAACTCATTGTCTACTGAGGAGGGTGTTATTTCATTTCTATATGTTTATGAAGTTTTTGTCATTAGTTTCCATTTTCTGTGCCCTGTGCTCAGATAATATGCATGGCATAATTTATGTTTTCTTGCATATACTTCAGCCTGATCTATGGATGAGTATGTGGTCTATTTTAGAAAATGTCCCATGTGCAGCTGAAAAGAATGTGTATTCAGAGGTTGTTGGGTGGAACACTATGTATATGTCCACTAAGTTCATTTATTGTAAGCTCTGGTTCAGTTCCACCAGTTCTTTGCTCATTTTTGTCTATCCAGCCTATCTTATTCAGTAAGAGAGTGTAATAATCCCCAGTTATGACTGTGGAACTGAATGTTAGTTTTTTTTTTATTTCCACTAAAATTTGTGTTGTATACTTGGGTGCTCCCACATTTGGCACATAAAAGTTTATGACTGTTATCTATTCCTCTTTTATTTTTCCACTAACAAGTATGAATGGGCTCTCTTTATTTCATTTGACTATTCTTGGTTTCAAGTTCAGATTGTATACCAAAAGGATCGCTATCTCTACTTTATTCTGAGGTGCTGGGGTGTGTAATATTGCTTTCCATCCTTTGTTTTTCAGCCTATGAATTTCATTATGAGTTAAATGTGTTTCTTGTATACAGTATATTGTTCTTTTTCATTTCCTAATCCACTCTGCTAGGCTATTTCTTTAACTGGTGAACTGTGTCCATATACTTTATAGGTTATAAACAATATCTATTATCCAACAAAACAATATCTACAATCCATAAACAATATCTACAATCCAACAAAAGCTGAAATTTTTAAATTAATTTTATTGAGAAAGAAAGAGCAATGAGACAGTTTCAAAACAGGTTAGAAGGACAGTTACAATAATTAATATGTTGCATATTGTTGTCTTCATAGTGGTTATTCATAGTATAAGATGAAGACATGATATCTTGTCTAAACAGTAGTAGTACAAATTTTTCTTATTCAACTTGAGAAAGTAGCTATATATATATATAACCTACGTAATTTGTATATATATTTTCTTTTTTTCAGTACAAAATGGTCCATCATTTGTATCACCTTTTATTGTTTACTTTTCTCAGAGATGGGTATTCCATTGGTATTCAAATATTATAGTTGCCTGAATTTAGTGAAATAATCTAATAAAGTCCAGTGTACCATAATAGTAATGGGTTATCCGCAGGACAGGCAATGTCAGAAATTGTTGGCTTAAGCATTTTACAGCTCAGCATATTAATATCACTTTATGTTTTATACATCATGTTTATACTTTCCTGCTGGATGATTGAGATCAAGATATATATAACAAAAAATGTAACATTTGTATAGGATAAGGTCTATCAAATTCCCTCAGGATTTACCCTGAAACCATGCACAGCAATTTGTAGATCTTTTGTCAGTGTCAGCCAGCTGGATGAGTCATGGGCATTGCTTGACCAATTTGCTCTCTGTGAAAGCCTGACAGAATTTGTCTCTACTTGACATTCCTTAGACACACTCTACATCATCCATTATTTTCCTCTGTGGCCCCATAAACACCTTGATAAGTAAATTTTGGACACCATTGAATTGCAGGATGTTGCTGTACTTTTTTTCTTATGTACTGAGTCCTCACTGACCTTGAGGGGCTAGGGCCGAAATGTTGGCTATTTTTGTAGCCCTTCTAATTCTCTAAATTTTTGGTCTTCAGACTGAAGCTGTTGACCCTCCAAAAGAGAAACTTAATGATGTTATTAGCCTACAACATAGGCAGCTGAGTTTAACATCACCATATGAATGTCAAAAACCTTGGATATAACATGGTATGGGTATTTTTTTCTTTTGGTGGAACATGGGATTGAACTCAGGCCCTTGCGCATGCCAGACAATCGCTTACTCTACTGAGCCATTTCCTTGGCCTGCGGAATGGGTATTTTCCATCAATCATTGATATACTAAACTTTAAGTCCCTATCGAATATAAAAAAATTAAAATTTCAAAAAAATATAGTAAATAAATAACTACACATTTTTTACATAGAAATTTAGAAATCTAACCATATACAACATTGTAGTAGGACAGTTCTATGACATTTTTTTCCTATTCTCTTATTTTCCTTATTACCTTCTTTTAAAACAAAAATTTACTTGAGAGAGAGTGCAGAGCAGTAATTGATTTGACATTAGAAACGCTAGGCTTTTAGAAGACCAGTATGACAGATATTCCAACCATGGCCTAGTATTGCACATTGCTATCCTCGGTGCAGTTGCTTAGTTCATAGGTATCACAATATATAGTCATGGTGAGAATCCTACCAATTAAATGCTAGTATCAAAAACCTGATGGAGATTCTCAGAATCATTACCATAACCATTTTGTATGTGTAAATGTATGGTATTCTCCCTGCCACGTTTCCTAGTATTTCTCCTTGCCCTCTCTTTATTGTATATGTGTCAACCTCTCACTTTCCATTTAGTTGTGTTACACCTTTCAATTTTTATTTCTTCTTTTAAGTTCTTACCCTAGGGAGACTATATGATAGTTACACATGTTGGTCTGGTTTATTTCACTTAGGAGCATATCTTCAAATTGCATCCACTTATATATGAAGGCTTAGAGTATATCATTGTTTTATTTTCTTAAATTATTTATTAATTTATTTACCTGGTTTTGGGTCTTGCTATGCAGCAGACTCATATTGATCCTTCTGGTTCAGCCTTCCCAGCATTGGATTACAGTCATGCACCACTATGCCTAGTTTTCGTGGATAGCATGGATTGAACCCAGGTCCGTGCACTTGCCAGGCAGATACTTAGACTGCTGAGCTATCTCCCTGGACAATGCCAAATTTTGAGGCTACGACTTTTCTTATTACTTTTGTTGAGAAACAGCAATGAGACTCTTTCAACACAGGTTAGTAGGACAGTTATAATAATACAATGCATATTGTTCATTTCATAGTTGTTATTCATAGCACATGATGCAGACATGATACATGTACAAACACTATTAATATAAAACTTTCTTCTCATTGAATTAAGAGAAAGTAGCCTTATATCTATCTTAACTTATTTTTTTCTTTTGAAGTACTGGGGATTAAACTCAGGACACTACACTTGGCAGACAAGCACTTATTCTATGGAGATATATCCCAGGGCCCTATCCTAACTATTTTGTGTACATAGATACAAAATGGTCCTTCACTAATATGCCCTTTTCTGTATAGTTTTGCCAGATATGGGAATTCCATTGCCATTTAAATACTATAGTGTACAAATCCAGCAAAATAATTCAATATAGTCCAGTAGTCCATAAGAAAAGTGGGTTATCCATAGGACTGGCAATGTCAGAAGTTGTTGACTTTAGCCTTTTACAGCTCAGCATATTAATATGGCTTTACTTTTTATACATCCTTTTCATACTTTTCTGCTGGATGGTTAAGATCAAGATAAAGAATCAACTACATAACAAGAAATGTAAGTTCTATCTGACAAGGTTAGTGAAAGCCCCTCTGGCTTTACTTTGAAATCCTGTACCACAGTTTATAGATCCTTTGTCAATGTCAAGCATGAGGATGCATGATGGTCATTGCTTGAACAAATTGTTTTCTGTGAAAGACTGAGAGAATATTTTCTCTCTAGGTAACACTCCTTAGGCACATTACATGTCATTGATCACTTTCCCTGTGGTCCCATAATCTCCTGGACAAGAAAATTTGGGATATGACTGAGTTACAGAATGTTACAGCACAGGTTCTCTTATGTCTCTGAGTCCTCACTGACATTGAATGGTAAGGGCCAAAATGTTGGCTATCCTTGTAGCACTTATTTTTGTCTAATTTTTGAACTGCAAACTGAAGTTGTTAACCATCAGAAGAGAAGTTACGGATACTAGTACCCTATAACAGAGGCAGTTGAGCTTACCCTCACTATTTGTCTGAATGTCAAACATCTTAGACAGAAAATGGAATAGGTATTTTCCATCAAGTATTGGTATGTAAAACTTTAAATACCTACAGAATGTGAAGAAAAAAATAAAAAATATAAAAAATTTAAAACGTTTGAATAAACAATTACATATTTTTACACAGAAATTTAGAATTCTAACCATATACAGCATTGTAGCAGGACAGTCCACTGAAATTTTTTTCTTGCTCCTGTTTTATTACCCTTTTTTAAAACAAACATTTATATGAGAGACAGAATACCAGTAGAAAGAGGACATATTTAGAAGACCAGAATAACATTCATTCCAAGCATGGCCTTAGCATTACACATTGCTTTCTTTAGTGCAGTTGCTTAGTTCACAGATATCAGTGTATAAAGTTAGTTAATTAGAGTGAGAATTGTACCAATTAACTGCTAGTTTCAAAAGCCTGCTGAAGATTCTCAGTATCATTACCTTGACCTTCTTATGCATATAAATGTATGTTTTTCCCCTTGAATGCTTTCTACCTTTTCTCCTTGTCTTCTCTTCAGTATTTAATTAATATTAATATTATTACTATTATCATTATTGTATTTTAGGAAAGGGTCTATGGGATATTCAGGGTCTTACTAATAGATCAGACTTGTAGTGATCCACCTGCTTACAGCATCACAAGAGATGGGATTACAGGTGTGCACTACCATGCCCAGTCTCAGCTGTGGTCTCAGTGTGCCCCTGGGGATGGGATTGGCACACTAGGCCCATAGATTGAATCCCTGGTAACTGTGCCTGCTTGCAAGTGATTTAATCCTTATTTAATTCTTAAGTTCCCATTTTCCTTTTAAGTGTGTTATATCTTTTGATTTTTATTTCTCCTTTTGAGTTCTTACACTAGGGAGACTATACAATCTTTACACATGTGGTCGGCTTTATTTCAATTATGAGTATATCTTCAAGTGACATCCACTTATATATGAAGGCTTCACATTTAATATTTCTTATCACTGAGTAATACTCCTTTGTATAAAAATACCACATCTTTTCCATCCATTTCACCTGTGGCATGCACTTTTCTTTGTTTCCAAAATTTGGCTATCACAAAATGTGCTGCTATAAACATAGGTGCACAAATATGAATATGATATGATGTTTTCAGTTCTTCTGGGAAAATTTCCAGTAGCGGGATAGCTGGATTGAATGGGATTTCAAGTCCAAGTTTTTAAGGATTCTTCACACTGATTTCCGTAATGGTTTCACCAGTCTATATTCGACCAACAGTGGAGAAGGGTGCCTTTTTCTGCACAGCCTTTCCAGCATTTCTTGTTGGTTGATTTCTGTCTGATAGCCATTCTTTCTGGGGTGAGATGGTATCTCAGTGTTATTTTAGTTGGCATTTCACAGATGGCTACTGATGCAGAGTATTTTTTCATGCATGTATTTGCTTCGCAAATTTCATCCTCTGGGAACAGTGTGACTGCATTGGGTTTTAAAATTTTGGGGCCCTAATGTTTTCTAGTTCTTTATAAATTCTATAAAGACCTTTGTCTGAGAGCTTATTAGTTAATATTTTATCCAGATTGTTGGGTTGTCTTTTCACTTTGTTGGTAAAATGGTAGTGATAAGGTAAAATCCTGATATCCTGTCAAAAGCAATTAGTAAAAATTTTTATCCTCATTGAAGGACTATCGTATAGTCTCCATCATGTAAGAACTCTTTTGACATGCAAAATCTTCTCAATAAGATGAGGCCCCAGTTAATTCCTTCAACTATTATCCATGCGATTTGCTTTTTGTTCATTAACTGTATGCCTACTCCTGTGTCTTCAAGAGTTCGTCCTAAAACCTCTTCCAAGAGATTTAGTGTTTTTGTTTTAATGTTTAGATCTTTAATCCATTTGACTTTACCTTAGTGCATGGTAATAGACCTAGGTCAAGTTTTAGTTTTCTGCATGTACAGAACCAGTTTTTCCAGCATCATTTTTTAAAGACGCTTTCTTCCAGTAAGCATGTTTGGTACTTTTTTTGAAGATACATGGCTGCGTGCACTTGTAGGGCCTTCTGTATCTTCTAATCTATTGCACTGATCCTCAGGTCTGTTCTCCTGCCAATACCATGCTGATTTTATCACAGTAGCTTTGTAGAATAATTGCAGGTCAATAAATGTAAAGCCTCTTGCCTTGTCTTTGTTGCCCAGGATTGCCTTTGCTGTTCGAGGTCTTTTCTGCTTCCAAACAAATTTTAGGAACAATTTCTCTAGGTTTGCGAGGTATGTTGGTAGTAGTTTGACAGGAATTGCATTAAATCTTAAAAACATTTTCAGAGTATGACCATCTTCATAATGTTAGTTTCTCCTATCTAGGAGCAGAGAATACCCTTCTACTTTTTGAATTCCTCTTTGGTTTCTTTTTTCACATTTCTGTAATTTTCATTGAATAGATCTTTGACTTTTTTAATTAGATTAATTCCTAAGTATTCCATTTTCCATGGTGCTATTGTAAAAGGGATTGTTTCTCTAAGTTTCCCCTCAGTGTGTTTGTTATCTGTGTAGAGGAATGCTATTGACTTTTGAGTATTGACTTTCTATCCTACTATGCTATTGAATTTCTGTATCAATTCTAGTAGCTTCTTGGTAGAATTTTTGGGGTCTTCCAAGAAAAGTATCATGTCATTTGCAAATAATGATTTTATCTTCTTTACCTATTATAATTCATTTTATTTTTCTCTATTGTCTAATGGTGCTAGCTAATTATTCTAGAACTCTATTGAACAGGAGTGGTGATAGAGGACATTCATGTCTTGAACTACATCTAAGAGTAAAAGATTATAATTTATCCCCTTTATAATTATGTTAACTACTGGGTTTTCATAGATGGTTCTTACCCTCTTGAAGTAGAGGCCATCTATTCCAATTTTCTGTGGGATTGTGAACATGAATAGTACGGGACTTTATGAAAAGCCTTTTATGCAACAATTGAGATCATTTCATTTTCAGATTTGGCTCTATTGACAGTGTATTTCATTCATAGATTTGCATATGTTGAACCATACTTGATCCCTGGGATGAATATTATTTGGTCATCGTATATAATCTTCTTGATGATTTGATTCATTCTATTTCCTAGGATTCTATTGAGGATTTTTGTATCTGTGTTCACTAGGGAGATTGGCTTGTGGTTCTCTTTCTTACATCATTCCCTGGTATTGGTACCAGTATAATACTTGCCTCCAGGAATGATTTTGGGAGGATTGCTTCAATTTCAATTTTGTTGAACAGCTTGAGGAGTGTTGGGATTATATCTTCTGTGAATTTCTTGTAGTATTAAGTTGTGAATCCATCAAGACCTGAACTTTTTTTTGTCACTATGCTTTTTAATACACATTGTATTTTATTGACTGTTATTGGGTTATTGATAGTTCTCATATCTTCTTGATTCAGTTTTTGTAATTTTTACATTTCTGGGAATCTGTCCACTTCTTCTGTATCTTCTATTCTGTGAGAGTAAAGATTCTCAAAGTAGCTAATGATAATCTTCTGAATTTCCACTGTGTCTGTGGTAATTACACCCTTATCATTCCTTATTGCTTGTATTTGAGGTTATTTTCCTTCTTTGTTTGGTATAGCTAGGGGCTAATCAATTTCATTTAATGTTTCAAAGGACTATCTTTTTGATTCATTAATTCTTTGAACCATTTTCTTCATGTTAATTGAATGAATTTCTGCTCTAATCTTTATGATTTCTTCCCATCTTTGGGCTTTGTGTTTGGTTTGCCCTTTCTTTTCTAGATGATGGAGGTGCAGCATTAGCATGTTCACCTATTCCTGTTCTATTTTCATAATGTATGAGCGCACAGCTATAAATTTCCCTCTAAGAATTGCTTTCATTTCTTCCCTTAAATTCCGATATTTTGTGCTTAAATTTTCATTGAATTGTAGATATTGCTCAATTTCATCTGTAACCCATTTGTTGCTGAGTTGGCTGTGTTTTAATTTCCATGTATTTATGGTTCTTTTCTAGTTTCTTTTGTCATTCATTTCCAGTTTCATTGCACTTTAGACAGATAATATATGCATGTGATAATTTCTTTTTTGCATATACTTAAGCATGAAGTATGGACTAGTATGTGGTCTATTTTAGAAAATGACCCATGTGCAGCTGAAAAAAATGTGTATTTATGTGTGGTTGGGTGGAATATCCTTTACATGTCCACTAAGTCCACTTGTTGAAAGATCTCATTCATTTCTGCTACTTATTTGCTAATTTTTTGCTTGATGACCTATCTTTTTGGGATAAGGGGTATTTAATTCTCTTCTTAAGATTGTGGTAATAGATTTTTTTATTTTTCATACTCATTAAGATTTTTCTTATATACTTGTGTACTCACATTTTTGGTGTGTACGTTTTTATGCATGTTACCTCTTCATCTTGAATTTTTCCCCTAACCAGCATATGCTGGTCATCCTTATTTTGTTTGATCATTCTTGCTCTGAAGTTGAGACTGCTTGCAAAAAGGATTGCAACCCCTGCTTTTTTCTGTGGTGCTGGGTCATGTAGTATTGTTTTCCATCATTTGACTTTCAGGCTATGCATTTCTTTATGAGTTATTTCTTATATACGTCATATTGTTGGATTTTGCTTCCTAATCATCTGTGACAACATATTTCCTTTCATTGGTGAATTAAGTTCATTTACATTGATGGTTACGATTGATATATTAGTTACCTGCTGTTGTTTACTCATTTTTCTCCTCTGTTTAAGTTTCTGTCCTATTTGCTGAGTTCCTTCTGTTCTTATTCCTGGACTTCTGATCATTTTGTTTCCTCTCTAGAATATATTTTATTAGCCTGTGTACGGTTGGTTTGTTTTTTAAAGGTAATTATAGTGTCTAACTTTTTTTTTGGTAGAACTTGGAATTGAACTCAGGCCCTTGCACTTGCCAGGCAAGCACTTATTTTACTGAGCCATCTCCCCAGCTAGGGTTGGTTTTGTCCTCATGAAATATTTAGTTGTTCTTTGTCATGGAAAAATTTCACTTCTCCATCAAACTTGAGAGTTTTGCAGGTTACAGTAGTCTGAGCTGAAATTTGTTTTCATAGAGGACTTGAAGTACTCTACTCAATGTTCTTCTTGCCTTCACGGTTTTTGAAGAGAATGTCTGCCATTATTCTGATGAGTTTCCTTTAAATGTCATCTGTTTCTTTTCTCTGGCTACTTTCAGCATGTTGTTCTTGTGCTCAATTACTATGATCTTGACTATTACATGAATTGGAGTGTTTTTAATTGGGTTGAAGTTATTTGGAGTTTTGTATGCCTCAGTTACTAAATGTCAGATTATTTCGCCATATTTTGGAAGTTTTCTACTATTACTTCTGCCCCTCCTTTTTTTTTTTGCAGAATTGGGGAATGAACTCAGGACCTTGTGCTTGCCATAGAAGGGCTTAATCCACTGAGCTTTCTCCCCAGCGCTGTTTTTTTTAATATCATGTGTATTCTGCTTTCTCATTGGTGCCTATTAAACTCATGATGTTTATCTTTGCATCATCTTGAAGGTGATGAGTTATTTTTTTCCTGCATCCTAGGTGTTTTTAACAGATCTTTTCTTACCTTTTCATTAGCTGTGATGGCATTTTCAAAATATGAAACTGTATCTTCATTTTCATTCAAATGGTTTTGCCTCCTTGTGATTGAGTTTTTGAGTTCCTGCATATGTCTTTGACTCTGCTTCTTGCAATTATTTCTTTCCTATTTTGCTCATAGAAGGATTGCATCAATTTTCTAATGTCCTCTATTTTTTTCAGTGTCTTCTGCGAAGCAGTCATTAACTCTTTCATTGTAGTTACACATTTCTTTTTTACTTGAGAGATTATTTCTAATCTGATTTCTTCTGTATGTTTCTGCCATTGATTCTTTACTTCAGAAGCTATTAATTCAGGCTTTTTTTTTTTTTTGAATTTCAGAGGTTATTTCTTAACTGAGTTCCTCTATACCTTTCTGCAGTTATTTCTTCACTTCAGATGCTGTTAATTCAGACAGTTCAGCTGTGTGATTCCCAATTTCTTCTGTTGGCTCAGAGTCAGAACTTGTATTTTGCTTCTTCATGTTTCATTTTATATAGCACTGTCCTCTGACCTTTGGTGTAGAGCTTTGATGCAGTTATGACCTTATCACCTACTGAAGTTCTTACACAAGAGAGATTATATGACTAAGGCAGTTATAGCTTTGTATTTAGAAAACTACAATAAGGAACACTAATAATGGGTAATGATATTTGTCGGTTGACAAATTTTTGTAACTAATGGCTTGTTATTTTAGACAGTATGAGCAATCATTATGTTTGCATAGCTAAGCAGATATTAAATTGGGACTTTGTTTTTAAGGTAGTTCCCCTCAGTTCTATATGATCATCTCTTGATGTACATTGTGTTTTCCAGGCAGACTACTTCATCCCGGTTGCCCTTTTTCCCCTCTTTCCTTCAAGAAAAAAAAGAGGGAGGATATTCTTGTAGATCTGGGTCTAGCAAAGTGTCTCAGCTTAAGAGGTGCAGATCTGTGAAGTTTAAATTGAACCAGTTGTGCCTAGCTTGTGTCTGGCTGCTGTGCTCATCATCTTCCTGCTGAAACCAATGGAAGTTAACCCACTGTGCCTCTCTGACAAGCTGTTCTGCTCCAGGATTAGCTGGGTTCTGGCCTCTTGCCACTCTGAAGGGACTTCAGCTGCAGAGTTTCACAACATGCCTGTATGCCAGGCCTGGACTGTATCTGTAGAGGTTGAGAGAGCACAAAGGACTCACTCACATGCGGGGCCTACACTGGTTTTGTATGGATCCAGCAGATAAAGGGGAGTGCAAAAGCTCTCCCACACCCATGTAGGGCCTAGTCTTGGGCTGCATCTGGAGGGGACCTGACAGTGTGGCAGAAGTTCTCACCCACATGCCATGATTTGGCTGGTTATGCAGGGGTTCAGAATGATCCTAGGAGCACAGGTGAAGGTGTCACTCACACACCAAGATCCATTGGGTGCAAGGGAGCAGGTAAGCTCTCACACTTCCTCACTGGGCTTGGGCTTGCGCTGCGTCTTGACTTTATCATTCTCTATAACTGAATAATACTCCATTGTATAAAAACACCACATCTTTTTCATTCATTCCTCAGGTGATGGGCATTTTGGTTGTTTCCATCATTTGGTTATCACAAATTGTGCTGCTATGAATATAGGTCCACATATATCACTATAATATGATATTTTCAGTTTTTTTGGGAAATTCCTTTGAGGAGCATAGCTAAATTGAATGGGATTTCCAGTCCCAGTTTTTTAAGGAGTCTCCACACTGATTTCCATATAGTTACACAAATCTGCATTCCCACCATCAGTGGAGAAGCATTCCTTTTTCCATACAGCCTCTCCAACATTAGTTGTTGTTTGATTTCTTTATGATAGCCATTCTTTCTGGAGTTGGATGTTATCTCTTTTTTGTGATACTAGGGATTGAACTCAGGAAGACTAGTTCTCCTTGCTTACCCTTTGCTCCCACTTTTGGTAAAGAGAGAAAGAAGAATATTCTCATAGATCTGGGTCTACGAGTTGTCTCAGGTTACTAGATTTGGATCTAAGAAGTTTGAGCTCATTCTGCAGTCAAATGCTCTACCACTGAGCTATACCCCCTCTATGTTGATCTTTTTTTTTTTTTTTTTGGCAGAACCCGGGATTGAACTCAGGCCCTTGCACTTGCCAGAGAAATGCTTATTCCACTGAGCCATCTCCCCGACCCCCTTTGAGCTCATTCTGATGTGCCTGGCTTGGGTCTGGCTGCTGTGCTGAGCTTCTTCAAGCTACAGCCCATGAAAGTGAGCCAGCTGTGCCCCTCTGACAAGATGTTCTGCTCCTGGATTAGCTGGGTGGTTCTGGACCCTAGCCTCCTTGCAGGGACTTCAGCTACAGAGTTTCACACCAGGCCTATATGCCTCACCTGGTCTGTGTCTGGAGGGATCTGGTCAGCTCTGCATAGCAAAATCTCTCCCACATATGGTCTGGGTCTGGAGGAGGTCCCAAGAGCACAGCAGAAGGTCTTGCTCACATGTTGGGCCTGGATTGGGTCAGGTAGGGTGATCCTGTGAGCACAGTGTAGAGGAATCTCTCCCACACATATGCCAGGCCTGTTCTGGATCTGGAGTTGTCCAAGAGCATGAAGGAAGGTCTTACTCACACATTGGGCCTAAGCGTGGTCCAAAGGTATCCAGAGAGCATGGTTAGTGGGTGTTGTAGGATATTATTTATATGTATTGACTTATGCTTGTCATTTTATTTTCCTAATAGTCCTTACCTACTTTTCTCCATTGTTTAATTGTTTTCCCTATTTGTTGGGTTTCCTCTGTGCTCATTCTTAGAGTTCTATTCATTTTGAAACTTTCTAGAATATCTTTTAGTATATTGGGTTGCTTTGGTGGTCATGAAATTCTTAAGTTGTTCTTTGTTGTGGAAATATTTCCTTTCTCCATTAAACTTAAAAGAGACTTTTGAAGTGCATATCAGTCTGGATTAGAATTAGTTTACTTTCAAGACTTCAAAAATTTTTGTCCATGTTCCACTTGACTTGATTGTTTGTGAGTAGAAATCTGCCATTTAATTTGGAAATGAAAAACCATCATTTCCTTTTGATCGTTTTTCCTTTAAATCTGATATATTTCCTTTTCTCTAGTGGACTTTTATATGCTGTTCTTTTCTTGAATTTCTGGAATTTTGATGAATATATGCTTGGATGTGATTTCATTGGCATGATACTAGTTAGAGTTCTATATGCCTCAGTTACCTGAATTTGAGATTGTTTCTGCATATTTGCGAAGTTTTATTCTATTATCTTTGCCCATATTCTTATTTTTAGTTCATTTTAATGAGACAAAAAGATAAAATAACAATGAAAGATTTCAAATCAGGTTTGTATTATAGCTCCAATAATTAATACATTGTATATTGTTTCTTTCATAGTAGTTATTCAGAGGATAAGATGCAGACATGATATCTTGTCTAAACAATATTAGTACACTTTTTTACATCGTTTATGTCAAATATTATTTTCTCATTGATACACATTAATCTTATGTTCTTCATTATTGCACCATCTTGCAGTTGTTGAATTATTGTGTCATGGATCTAGTTGCTTTTAAGTGGTTTTTCCTTATCTCTTTACTAGCCACAGCAGTGTCTTCAAGGTTTGAAAATCTGTCTTCACTTTCAGATGGGTTCAGAAAAATTTTTGTTCATATCATGGTGATGCTTTATCCTTTAATCATTTATTTTTTATCTTTTACTCATTTTAATGAGAAAAAAAGATAACATAGCAATGAAACAGTTTGAAACCAGGTTAGTAGGACAGTGACAATAATTAGTAAACTGCATGCTGCTGTCTTCATAGTAATCGTTCAGACAAAAAGATGTAGATATAGTATCTTCTCTAAACAATATTAGGGGGATGAGTAGATGGCTCAGTGAAATAAGCACTTCTCTGGCAAGTGAGAGTGCCTGACTTCAATCCCCGGTTCTGCAAAAACTAACAAACAAACAGAAAACATTATTAGTACAAACCTTTCTTCTCATTGAAATTAAGGAATATAGTTGTTTATCTGTCCTAATATCTTGGATATCCATGTTTTTTTTTTTTTTTTCTCCACAAAACAGTCCTTTATTTTTATCCCCTGCTTAGTTTTGTTTAGTCAGAGATGGATGTTCCACTCCAGCTTGAGAAGTTCTTTTTGTTTGTTTGTTTTTTGGTGGACCAGGGATCGAACTCAGGCAGGCCCTTGTGCTTGCCAGGGAAGCACTTATTCTACTGAGCCATTTCCTTGGCCCTGAGAAATTCTTTTATGAGAAGTCCTTAAAGGATATTTTCATACTTGAAGCCAGTCTAAACATTGTAGGTACTTGAATTCAGCAAAATAACCAATGTAGTCCAATAGTCTATAATAGTAGTGGGTTATCCATAGAACTGGCAATTGTCAGAAGTTGTTGACTTGAGTCTTTTACACCTCAGCATATTAATATGGAATTACTTTTTATCTGTCATGTTTATACATTTCTGCTGGATAGTTAAAACCAAATTAAAGCAAGACATATATAACTAGAAATGTAACTTTTGTATCTGACAACATCAGTCGAATCCCCTTAGGATTTACCCTGAAACCATGTATCACACCTTGTAGAACTTTTGGCAGTGTCAGCTGTCTCAATGAGTCATGACCATTGTTTAATTAATTTGCTTTCTGTGAAAGCCTGAGGGAATTTTTTCTCTATAGGTGACTCTTCTTATGCACACAGTACATCATTGATAATTTCCTTCTATGGCCCTATAATCATGTTGATGAGAAAATTTGGAACACCACTGAGTTACATGATGTCATGGCACAGCTTCTCTTATGTCCTGAATCCTCAATGATCCTGAAGGGATAGGGTGAAAATATTGGCTATTCTGTAGCCCCAATTTTTCTCTAATTCTAGTCTGCAAACTTTAATTGTTAAACATCCAGAAGAGAAGCTTAATGACATTATTACCCTGTATGAGAAGCAGTTCAGGTTAAGATCATGATCTGTCTGAATATCAGGTGCCTTTGTCATAACATCGAACTGTTATTTTCCAACAACCCTGGATATGCTAAAATTTAAATCCATATAGAATATGAAAAAAATTGCACATTTTTATACAGAAATGTAGAATTCAAATCATATACAGCGTTGTAGCAGGAAAACCCTATGACATTTTTTCTTGTCTCTTGTTTCCTTTTATCTCCCCCTTTCTTTCTTAACAAATATTTATTTTAAAGATAGCATAGCAGTAATTGATGATATTAGAAGCACGCATTTAGAAGACCAAAATGACAGGAATTTCAAGCATGGTTTTAGTATTACACATTGCTATCTACAGTGTAGTTGCTTAGTTCACAGACATCAGAATATAGAGTTAGTCAGGGTGAGAATTCTATCCATTACCTGATATTTTCAAAATCCCGATGGATATTCTTAGGACAATTGTCTTAACTGTCTTGTTTATATAAATGTATGGTTTTGTTTATATAAATGTATGGTTTTACCGCTTCCATATTTTCTAACTGGTCTTTTTCTGTCTTAGTTGTTTAATCCTTTAGTTCTCACTTTCCACTTAACTGTATTATACCTTTCATTTTTATTTCTTCTTTTGAGTTGTTTCTCTGAGGAAACAATATGATACTCATACATGTAGGTCTGTTTTATTTCACTTATGAGTATATCTTCAAGCTGCATCCATTTCCGTATGAAGTGTTTGAGGTTATTTTTCTTTATAGCTGAGTAACACCCCATTGTATAAAAATACCAAATCTTTTTCATCAATTTCTCAGGTTAGGGCCGGGAAGATAGCTCAGTAGAATAAGTGCTTGCCAGGCAAGCACAAGGGCCTGAGTTTGATTCCCAGTTCTGAAAAAAAAAAAAAAAAAAAAAAAAAATCTCAGGTGATGGGCATTTTTGTTGTTTCCAAGAAACTTCTATGACAAATCATGCTATTATAAACGTGGGTGCACATGTATCATTATGGTATGATGTTTTCTGTTCTATGGGGAAAATACCCAGAAGGAGAACAGCTGGATTGAATGGGATTTCTAGTCTTAGATTTTTGAGGAGTCTTCCACTGATTTCCATAATGGTTGCACCAGTCTAGCTTCTCACCAGCTAGACTGTGGAGAAGGGTTCCTTTTTCCTCCCCAGCCTCTCCAACATTTGCTGTTGATATACAGTTCATGAACCAAAATCAAACAGCATGGGATATACCTAAAACTATCAATAATTGGGGCCTTTTATTGAACAGTTTCTGCATAATCAAATGAATTTACCAACAGAGTGAAAAGACAACACACAAATTTGGAAAATATACTAACTAATATTCACTGAGATAAAGATCTCCTGTCTAGAATACATAAATAACTAAAAAAACTAGGGTCCTGAAATTTAAAAACCCAATCCACAAATGGGCATCTGTGATGAATATACACTTCTCAGAGGAAGAAATACAAGTGGTAAGTAAATATCTGAAAAAATGCTCCATCTCACTGGCCATTCAATAAATGCAAATTAAAACAGCATTGAGATTCCATCTCATTCCATAAACAATGAGATGGCTATCGTAAAGAAATCAATTAACAATTGCTGGAGGGACTGCAATGAGAAAAACACTTTTCCACTGTTGTTGGGAATATAGACTGATACAACCACTGTGGAAATCATTATAGAGACTCATCAAAATGTGGGACTGAAAATCACATTCAATCCAGCTATTCCTCTTCTGAGAATTTCCCCAAAAGAAATGAAAACATCATATCATAGTGATATATGTACTCATATATATATATATATATATATATATATATATATATATATATATATATATATATATATACATGCATGCTGTATATAGCAGCATAATTTGTGATAGCCAAATCTTGGAAACAGCAAAATTACCATGACCTGGGGAATGGTTGAAAAACGTGTGGTATTTTTGTACAATGGAGTATTCCTCAGTTATAAAGAAAGATATATATGATGCTGCATACAGAAATGGATGCAACTTGAGGTATAAGTGAAAAAAACAGACCCACATGTGTAGATATCATATTGTCTCTTTACTGTAAGAAATGCAAACCAGAAATAAAATCTGAAAGTTGTAACAGATATGGTTAATTGGAAAGAAATATAACTTAAGGATTAAAAAATGAAGAGGAGAGAAAGGAAAAAAGATAGGAAAAAGGTGGGGAAAACATGCAAGTATATATACAGGATAGCTGAGGTGATCATGCTAAGAATTTCCATCAGTTTTTGAAAAAAGCAGCTAATGTATAGAATTGTTACCTTGACTAACTGTATGCTGATGTCTGGGAACTCTGCAACTACACTGAGTACACCAATGTATAATACAAAACCCTTGCTGAGTACTGGTCCTCTTGCTTTTCTAAATGTATACCATTTCTAATGTCATATCAATCATTACTATAGTCTTTAAAATATTTTAGAAGAATTTAATAAATGACAAAGAGAGACAAGAACAAAACTTTAAGATTTCTTTTTATCAAATCATTTTATTGAGGGGCCAGGGAGATGGCTCAGTGGAGTATTCACTTCCCTGACAAGTGCAAGGACCTGAGTTAAACCTCTGGTTCCACCAATAAAGAAAAAAATTTATTGAGAAAAAACTAGCAATGAGATTGTTCCAAAACCAATTAGTAGGACAGTTTCAATATTTAATACGTTGTATATTGTTGTCTTCTTAGTAGTTATTCATTGTACAAGATGCAGACATTGTATCCTGTCCATAAACATTATTAGAACAAATCTTTGTATTCATTGAATTAAGAGAATGTAGCTGTATATCTATCCTATTTTGAATATACAAATACAGAACAGTCACTCATTTGTATCCCCCCTTTTTTAGTTTTGTCAGAGAAGTGTATTCCATTGTCATTTAAATATTGTAGGTGCGTGAATTCAGCAAAATATTCCAATATAGTCCAGTAGTCCATAATAATAGTGAGTTTTCTGTAAGACTGGCCATGTCAGAAGTTGTTGACAATACAATAGACAATATATTAATCATTGTTAATCATCGATTCTCATTTTGAAAATCTTTATCATATGTATTATTGTTTATTACCTTGTTTGTCTCTTTGTTTCTGCTTTACTTGCTTTTGTTTTTGCTCTTCAAAATAAAAGAAATTATAATTGTAAACAAGTAAATAAATATAGTGCACCACATCAAGTGAACCAGAGACAAAAACCAGGTGATTATCTCAAAAAGTACAGAAAGTGCTTTTGACAAAGTCCAACACTCATTCATGATCCAAGCCCTATTGAAAAGCAGAAGAGATGGTCTAAACCTCAATCTGATATAAGGCATGTGTGCCAAACAGATAGCTAACGTCGTTCTAAATGGAGAAAAGCTATTACCTGATTTTACTGCACAATCATGTACAAGACAAGGATCTCCTCTATCAATACTCTTATTTAACACTGTT
>PVKA01023974.1:0-34869 GCA_004027165.1 Ctenomys sociabilis
ATTAGTGCAGATCTTGCCTCTCATAGAATTATGTAGAAGCACAGCCTTATCTATCCCAACTGTACTGTCTATACACACACATCATGATTTTTTCTTTCTACAACCCTTCCTTTGTCTACACCTGTCAAAAGTGGGCACTCCATTGACATTCAACTACCTTAGGTTCTTGAACTCGACACCACAATCCAACACAGTCCAGCATTCTGTAACCATAGGGAGTTATTCAAAGAAATTGTCGACCATATCCATTTACAGCTCAGCTTAATATTATAAGGTCAGCCTGAACTGCACAGTGAGACCCTGTCTCAAAAAGACAAAAAAAAAAAAAAATTACTCTAGCTAGATGAGTAATAGTTTGAAGGGAATCTCAAGCAGATAATAGTGCCTCAGCATGTATTGATTAGGTGAAAAATTAATTAGATGATAGGTGACTTTTGGGTGATTTCTATTTATTTAATCATTAATTTTGTAAAATAATGTTTTCTAGCTTTTTTTGTACATTTCACTGAGGGGTCTACAGGGTATTCAGGGTCTCACTGCTAGATTGAACTCATAGTGATCCGCCTGTTTGCAGCCTCCCAAGAGCTAGGATTACAGGCCCATGCTACCACTCCCAGTCTCAATTGCCTTCTCAGTGCACCCTGGGGGCTGGGCCAGTGTGGCAGGCCTGGGGTTTGAGCCTCCGGCCCCTGCTCCTGCGTGCAGGCCTTTAACCTGCTGAGCTATTTTGCCAGACTTCTAGTTTTTATTATAAGAATGTTGGGCTTCTGTTTTCTCAAATTCATTACCAAGAACTCTGTGTGTGTGTGTGTGTGTGTGTGTGTGTGTGTGTGTCCATTTTGTTATTATGAATGGGGTTAAAAATACATTTTGGAACTGGTTCTTGCAACATGTAAAACTCCATCTGATTTTGTGTATTTATCTCTTATTATTGCTATATCACATGCCTTGTTTATTTCTAATAATTTTTAACAGATTTGTTGAAGACTTTTTGTCTCTCTGAAGTCATGCCATCTGAAAAGTTAGTGATTTTCTAATCTGTAGGCTATATATGTATGAATCTATTATTTATGTTTAAATGTCCTGGTTAGAACCTCCAGTATGATGTTGATCACAAGTGGTAGAGTCTTCATCTTGCTCCTGATCTTAGAGGAAGAGCACGGTATCTTTCTTCAGGAATCATTATGGTAGTTGTAGGTCTCTTGTAACTACTGTTTAGAAAGTGTCCTTTTGCTCTAACTTGCAAAATCATTCTTTTAATGAAAGTGTGATAGAGTCTGTCATTTTTCTGTATTTGAGTTGTTAATGTGAGGTTTTAAAAAATTATTTGTTCAGTTATTATGGTGGGTTATTACATTGGTTGTCTCTCAGGTGCTAAGCCAACCTTACATTCCTGGGCCAAATTCTTCTTGATTGTTGCTTATAATCCTCTGCATGTGGCTTGTGTCTAGTTTCTTCCACATCTCCACATAAATTCTTACTGATTGCTGGCTTCTATTCTTGTCCTCTTAATCTTTTTTTATTGTTAACAGTTTTATAACCAGAGAAATCTCCACACATGTTAGAAAATTTCTCACAATTGTATAGTGAATCCTTCACTTGACATGAAGAAAAGTACAACAAAGCTTACAAGGTTCTGCTTGAATGATACCTGTGATTCTCCATCTGAGTTTCCACTTTTGTGCTTGTTCTCTCACCTTCTTGGCTCAGGCATCCCCATTCAGACTGGTATTCTTTGGCTAGGTCAGGCCAACTGTCAATGTACAGCGTGTAGAAAAAAGCCTTCTCAGCTCAGCATATACTTCTTCCTGATGCCTACACTGCCCTTCCCTCATCTTCTTCACCTTTCTTTTTAGCTATTGTTTTCTCAGGCACCCTACTCCAACTAACCTTTAAGAACTTGCACACTTCCTCTGCACAGCTCATCTCCTGAGCTCATTATTTTCTTTTTGTCATAACATGTATCACAGTTGAGAATACTAATCTGTACTGTATTGCTTCAAAAGTTAGCTATTTTATTCACCCCAAATCCTCCAAATTAATATCTATTTGAATGTAAGAATATTTGGTCATTCATTTGCTGTAGCAGGTAGTCAGTGCTTAATAAGTATTTAGCAAATTAACAAATCATATATGTACACTCTTTAGACAAGACCCCAAGTTTTGGAAAAGATTTAGCAAATATTTGAGGGTGATCTGAGCTCAGATATCATTTAGTGGTGGGAACCAACTAGCGCAAAAAATGTGTCTCCTGTTTTTCTAGAACTTTTATATTGTAGGAAGAGACAGATATTCATAAGACAGTCACACAAACTGAGTGAATAATTATGAACCATATTATGCAAAGAGGAGAAGAGAAAACCAAAAGGATGCATGTAGCAGACAGAGGAT
Organism: Ctenomys sociabilis; assembly: GCA_004027165.1. Classification (NCBI taxonomy): domain Eukaryota; kingdom Metazoa; phylum Chordata; class Mammalia; order Rodentia; family Ctenomyidae; genus Ctenomys; species Ctenomys sociabilis. Next base: position 2,392 of record PVKA01023974.1, read on the forward strand.
TAGGGGACAAGAAGTGTTTCCTGAAGCAATGAAACCTATGTTAGGATGGAAAGGCTGGGGTATGAGGTAAAGAAGGAAAGGTTCCCAGAGTATTTGAGGGAACCCTTAGCAAGGCCCAAGGTTAAATGAAGGGAACATGTTTCAGGACTTGGCAGAAGACAGAGGTCAGAGGGTAAAAGAGAGCAGTTTGAAGTGAGGCTGGAAAGTGGGGCAGCTGACAGAGTTGAAATGACCTATATGGATCTGTGCTTCAGATTTGGATTGTTGTCCAAGAGTAAGAATGACTGTGGGGGTAGAAATGCAAAGCTATGTTCATCTGATATTCTTCCTAGACGATTACCCCAGTTGCAGCCTGAGTAATTTAAGAGGGTCCTTGAATTGCTAAGGATGGATTTGTTATGTGGCTAGGGGTGCAGTTAGGTGAGAGATATTTGGGTGTCTTTATTCCATTTCTTTTTGCTTTGCTGTATTTTTTACATATCTGAAATGATTTTGTAGTTAATATGCATTTCTTTTGTAAGAGATTAAAATGTGCATTTCCACACAGGACTCCAGAAATCACATTTTTAAGAAGTGAACTAGTGCTTAGTTGATGATAATAGTGATCATTATAGGGACCTTAAGAATGTTCTAGAGCTGATGAGATAGCTCAGTAGTCTAAATGCCTGCTTAGGCAAGCACAGGGACCGGGTTCCATCCCCAGCACCAAATGGTGCACTGGCCTTGCCCCCAGGTACCCTGAGCTGCCCACCATGACTGGATGTGGCGGTGCGCCCCTGTAATCCCAGCACCAGGGAGGCTGAAGACCAGAGGATCATTACGAGTCTGAGCTGTGTAGTGAGTCCCAGTACCAAACACATAAAAAACAAAACCAAAAAACAAAACAACAAAATTCTCTTAAATTCAAATGGGTGTGTTTGTGTAGAAGGTGATATCAAGGTGGTAAGGGCTAAGTAAGGGGGAGGCGTACTCTGGGAAGGTGGTAGCTGCATTCTATGGGAAGAATTGCTAGTTTGTTTTTTCTTTTGTTGTTGTTTTTCAGGAGAAGGTCAGAATTCTGCAGCAGATAACTAATATAGGTCGCCACTGGGATATCTAGGACATCTGACATTAAATACTTGTCTTTTTAAAAAACGTATTTAGTTGTTACAGGGTCTCACTATGCAGCTCAGGCGCGTAGTGATCCTCCTGTTTTCAGCCTCCCCAGCACTGGAATTACAGGTGTGTGCTACTACACCTGCCTGGACCTTGTGGACAGCTCAGCCCACCCTGGGAGTGAGGCTGGCACAGCACATGGTGCCGGGGATCGAACTGTGGTCTCTACTTTTCTAAGCTTGCCTAAGTGGGTGCTTTATCCCACTGAACTACCTTGTGGCCTCAAAATATTGAGGTCCTGTGAGCTCATGCAGTCATTTTGTTTCTCCAGTGTGCCTAGGGATAGGAGCCCAGTTTTCCCTAGGGACTGCTCTGGAAAGGCAAATGATGACCCTGCAGATTTTCACTTACAATGTAGCCTACAGAGATGAGCCTGCTCTCGCCCTTAGTCCCTATGATATCCTTTGTGATGCCACTGAAGGCTTTGTTTCAGGGAAAGGGGTAGGTTTTAAATTTCTGTTCGCTTGATGTCACCCTCCCCACAATCCGTTGCTTGGATCTTGTATGGACTTTCTAGAGAAAGAACTTACAAGATTCAGAGAGACCAAGTAAGTGTGAACCGAAGACCACAAAAGAGGATGCTCCAAGTTTGCAGCCTAAGCCCTAACTTCTTAACTTGGCAGCCCTAATCTGACACTGATAGACTTCTGTGACTTGCTGCTAATACAGCTCTCTGTCGGTGTCTTCAGTGGCCTCCCTTGCAGGCTTATGTCATTTATTGTGTACTGACTAGTGAAGTACGTCTCCTGCCAGTTCCCTAAAATGAAGGTAGGAACTCCTACAAATCAGAAATTCCAGGGCACTAACCATTTCAGACCTGGCCTATGATCCAAGACTAGGGTAAATACGTGCCTTGCTTGGAGTCATTCTTCTCTGTTTTCATCTCTGTCTACCCTTTGTGGTGAAATTAACTCAGCTGTTCCGACTTTTCCCTAAAATACAGATTTTCTTTGTATCTCCATTCCAACCCCATCTAGGCCTTATATGCTGTGGCATCTGGATTTTCCAGCTGTTAGAGTTCCATTAGTGCCTGGATTATATTTCTTCCCCAAAAAGAAGCAATCTAATGTTGTCAGATATTAATGAGATTATAAGAGAAGGGCTGCAGAAGCTGAAAGTTGCCTAGAGAAAAACTGAGTTGTGAGCTGTCAGTGAAGGTGACCTCAGCTGAAGCAGACCTGACCTTAATTATAAGTGCTTGTGTCAGCTCTCCATGGTCCGAGGTGATATCCTAGCTGGGAACTTGCACTGCTGACTGGGAATTATAGGCATTCACTGCTATAGGACTTTTGTATACTATATGAAACAATGGTATCCAAGTGCTGTATTTATATTTTCTTTTTAAAATTAAAAAATCTTTTATTTATTTATTTGTTTATTTGCTTAGTACAAGGTCTCTTTATGCAGCTCAGATTCTTAGTGATACTCTTATCTCATCCTCTCTAGTGCTAGGATTACAGATGTGTGCCACCATGCCTGTTTTGGGTGGCCTGCACAGTAATTCTATCCAGGGATTGAACCTGGATCCTTGTGCTTGCCAGGCAAGCACTTAGACCACTGAACCACCTTCCCAGCCCTCTGTTTTCTTTTTATTTATTCATCTTATTTTTACTGGTAGCTTTATTGTTTAGTATGAGATAGCACAACACCAACAGAACCACCTTTCTTTTTTCTAAGCAGAGGCAAGAGCAGTACCAGTTAGAGGTGCTAAGAAGAGCAGAGATGGAAGAAGTAGAGGTGGACATGAGGTTCCTAGTTTTGGGGATCCAGTTCTTCTCACATCTGTGTAACCTTGCAGGGGTGATCCTTACTCTTGGTCTGTTTCTCTCCTGCTTGGAAGACGTGGGAACACATAACTGTTGGATAAACTTTGAGAATAATTTAGGAGGGTCATATATAATGTATCTACCTTTAGAAATAGCAAACAGAATTACATCAAATTTCCTAGAATCACACCAAATTTCTCTCCAAGGAAGTGAAATGTTCATTTTTCTTCCATGTAGGTGGCTCAGTATGTTTTGTTTTGCTATAGCAAAGTACCTGAGAATAAGTAATTTATAAATAGTAGAGGTTTATTTAATTCATGAGTCTGGTAGCACGGCACTGCCACCTTCCCTGCATTAGATAACAGTTTTATTATCTTGCATGGTCTAAGACTATGGGAGGTAGGTGCCTTGCTTGGAGCACTTTCATTCTTCTCTGTTTCTTAGTTGTTTTCTTCTCTGTCTACCCCTTGTGGTGAAATTAACTTGGCTGTTCTACTTTTTCCTAAAATATTGATTTTCTTTATATCTCCACTCCAAGATATTGCATAGCAAGACAGTAAAAGTGCTAGCCACTGGTGCCATCATGGTATCCCCCTTCATTACCTCGTTCATCCAATCTCATTTACCTCAGAAAGACCCAAACTCTGCACATGATTAACTTATGAATTTCAGAATTCAGTTTTAAACATGTGGACTTTTCTGACACATTCAGACCATAGCAGTAGGTGTTTCTGTGCTGTTCCCACGTTTAGGAAGTAAATTAAAGGATCATTTGGAGGTGGGCCAGAAGACATTTTTCTTCTCACTTGCCTGTTTTTGCTACAAACTATGAAATACTTTCCTGAGGAAAAACAATGCCTTTGGAAGAAAATATATAACCACTGTCAGGAAACAGTCCCTCTCTCCCGTGTGTTTTCTAGAGTATCGCCAGGGGCATGTATGTTGCAAGAGCTTGCACTGCTCTGCTGTGTCCTCTGAGCTTCTAAGCCCCACTGCTGCTGAACACACCCTCCAGAGTCCTCCCCTAGGTACGAATCAAGAAACTGACAAGAGCTCTCTCTGGCAAACACGAGCAACACATAAACAAAGCCTGCTGTGCTGGAAAGTTGATGGAAGGTGGGAGGCAAAAAGGGAGATGGGGAGATTTCCATTAGCAGGGTGGACCTTTGAGGCCCATTTGCAAGGTGGACACTTTGCACTCTGCAGTGTCTGCATATCTGCCTCTTGAATGGCCAGGGCTGGGATCAATAGAATGCCTGTTACCTGGTTAATAATGGGCCTGTTAGGTGCCACAGATGAGCACCTTGGCTGCAGGATCCATGGGCTGACAAGAAAAGACCATTCAACATTGACTTTTTACTTTTCTCTCTCTTTCCCCAGGGCAGCCACTGAAGTTTTGGCAGTATTGCTGAAATCCAGTAAGCATCTCTTTTAAAGAATGGTTATTCCTTTCCCCTGTTGTTTTAGTGAAAAAGACTCTTTTGTCTTCATGGATTGTTGCTGTCCTGGATCTGTGGGATGAGATGGAGAATATTCTGGTTGTGTCACATACGTGACAGCGAGGAGGGTGAATACCTCTGTGTGTGGACATCTTCATGCACAAAGGCACTAAAACAACTGACTGTAAAGGGGGAAAGTTGTCTACTGTGAGGTTGGGAACACTCCAGCTAATTAGGCAGCAGACCTTAAAAGTTGTTAGAGTAGACTCCAGGAAAAGAAAAGGTTATGGCTGGGTGAGTAGCAGATTTTTGTATTTGATTCCCATCTCTGCTCATACATTTTTGGGCTGGTGGAGTACTGGGAATTGCTAGGACAATGTTGATGTCGATAGCAAATTTATATCAAAAATCTGGCTTTTTCCTCATTACTAGAGTGACTGCAAAAGTATAGCTTTTGGGGTCAGAGCAATTGTGAAGATTTGTTGGATAGCCCTGCCCTAATTATACTGTGGGTCAGTTTCATCTATATAATACAAAAAAAAAAAGGCATAATGCATTTGGGAGTGAAAAATGTGTTATCTTTTCCTTATTTTACATTGGTAACCCTGGCTGGCTGAGTTCCAACAACAAAGAAAGCCAGGCCCTGCCTTCTGGTGGACTGGAGATTTTTTTTTTGGATTTTATAGGCAAGAAATATAGAATTGGAACTGTAAGTTTTTGATAGAGCAGGACTGGTCACATGACTTTGGGGAAACAGATGGATCCAATAGGAATGGGAACATAGAGTCCAAGATATTGTGTGGGTGAAGCACCAGGAAGTTAATGGTGAGCATCCGTGAACAAGTGAGGAGGTCATATTATGTGGGGCAGATTGAAAAAATAAAAGTAAAATAAAAGGGGATTTTTCTGCTTTATTTCCCCATTATCTGTGTGTAGGAAAAACCTTTGTCTACACCATATTTGCTTAAAGCATGGTTTTATTGTTTAAGGTTGAACAGAGAACTAGGCTTGTCTGGGACCCCAGGGACACTTATAAACCCTGGGTAAGAACCATCTGTAGTTTGATAGAATTTAGGTGCTGGGACACAAGCCATATTAAGTAGCTAAGGATATAAGGGCCTCTTAGTAGAATGAAAAGATGGACAGTGGGCTAGGGAGAGGGTCTCAGCCATGGTCTCCATGGTTAAGGAATTTTTGTGTTTTAATTAAAGGTCTGATTTTAGTGAATGCGTTTTTGTCCATAATTATCTTTTGTGTTGAAGGCCCACCCTTGTCTAATTACCTGTGATAATTGTAACTAACTGTGGTTAGCTGCTTATATTTTTTACCTATCTCTAACTGTGGTTAGGGGCCACTGGGCATAGTTTTCATCTCAATTGATTCAACATGAGAAGGGTCCATGTGAAAGGAAACTATAATTAGGGGCCCTCCTAAGGAGCCAATCTAACAGGTCTCAGGTGGAAGCTTTGTAGTTTACCAGCTATGAATTCTTTTTCAAGGTTGATCAAGTAGATTCCAGTAGAAAGAATCTAGCATAGTTATCATTGGTTTTCTCTGCATGGTTACTTGGGATTTGTCAGCCTCTAGGCAAGAATAAACAAATTTTGAGAAATTAGAGCATATGTAATCAAAGCCTAAACACTAGAATGAAAGAACAGGCTTCAGAAAGAGTCAAGTTCAGGAATTTTTATGAGGATTGAATAGTGATTACAACCCACTGATTTTTTTTAGTTCATTAATATGGCCTTATTTCAAATATCTCTTGGTCATACTTTTCTGCTGGATGTTCAAAGTCAAGTTCAGTTTGGACCTGTATTAATAAGTACTAACCTTGATTGTTATCAGTCAAGGTCAGTTAAGTCTCCTCAGGATTTACTTTAGGGCCAGGCATAGTGTCTCTTAGTCCTGTCAGTATCAGCCATCTGAATGAGTCTTGGCAATTGCTTAACAAAGTTGCTTTCTGTGAATGCTTGGGAGACTTTTTTCATGTTAACTCTCCTTATGCGCACTATATACTGTTTATCTCTTCTTTCTATGGTCCAAAATCCCCTTAGGGATGGTGTAACTTACCAGAGTTGTAGGATGTTTCTGAAAAGGTTCTCTCAGGTCCTGGAGCCCTCATTGACTTTGGAGGGCTGGGCCTAAGACACTGGGTGTCCTCTTACCACACCTATCTCTTTAGTTTTGGCCTCTAAACTTTAGTAATTGGACATCTAGAATAGAGGGTTAATAACATTACATTGTAATGGGAACAGGGAGCTTAATTATTAAAAGTTTTGTCTGAATGTCAAGCACCTTGAAATATAAAGTATAGCCAGAGAACTATTATTTTTTTTTTATCAACCATAGATATTCTAGTAGTTAAATCCCCATACAATGTCAAGACAATAGTTATATAGTTCTATGGAGATTAAAAGCTATGCATAATATTTTAGCATGACATTCGTGATGACATTTTTGTAACATGCTTAAATTTCCATTTTGATGTAGAATAGCTCTTTTAGTCAATCATCTCTATTTAGTACATAAGAATTTCTTACCTAATTTGTTGTCCTTTAATGGGATGTCACTGAAGTATGTAACCTTGTCTGGACTGTTTAATGTCTAGGCCTCCCTAAGTATAGTAATACATACATAGCATACATGTATAATTTTTTGCTAAAAATATTATTGTTGGAGCTGGGGAGATGGCTTAGTGGAACAAGCACTTCCCTGGCAAGTGTAAGAGCCTGAGTTCAATTCCAGGTTCTGCCAAAAAAAAAAAAAAAAAAAATACTATTGTTGACTGGTGACCTTATGTTGGCTTAGCATGAACCTCTCATCACAAGTAGCTGAAACACAAGAGAAAGAAAGATGTCTAAATCAGGAAGAAAATGTTTATCATCCTAGATAATGCTGGTTTTACATTTTAGAAGACTTATGCATATCAAAGCATAAATACATTTAATACGCCATGAGAACAGCATGGTCATAGACCTGAAAACCTTTATCAGGCTGGTGAGATAGCTCAGTGGACTAAGCTCCTGCTTAGGCAAGTGCAGGGACCGCGGTCTGATCTCTGGCACCACATGTAAAGCTGGCATGGTGGTTCATGCCTATAATCTCAGTGCTGGGGAGGCTGAAAATAAGAGGAACACTACAAGTCTGAGTTGCAGAGACCCTGTATCACATACATAAAACAAAACAAAACCTTTATCGATTGGAGTCCTGTCTAAGTTTTTTCCACCCTAAGGGATTTTTTGTTTAATTATCTTAACAATTTTTGATGATTTATGAGACTAGATTGTAACAACACAGTATCTTTGAACAATGAGAGACTCTCAAGTCATAATACATAAAGAGCAATATGTATTACATGTATAAAACCAATTTTAACATCATTTTTACCAGCTGGTAACTTAGGTGAAAGCATATCTTTAATTCTGATGACATTTAACCATAAGCTAAGTAAAATTATAGACAAGTGCTTCAGAAATCCAAAAATGCAAAAAAAGAAAAATTGAGTTGAGTTCAAATAAAACAGCTGCTTACAGACTGGCCACACAAACAAATGAACAAGCATATATAAGACAAATCTATTTATAAAATGAGAGTGCACTCCAGCATATTTTTGAGCAATTTGAGTACAGTAAATTCTTTTTACAGTTTTAGAAGTTTGAAAGTATAAAGAGACTAGTCAGAATTATTTTCAGGTCAGTTAATAGAGATCTCTTAGAAGAAGAATTTGAAAGTAACACAAACCCTTACATGTGTGAAAGATAGTTTATCGGACTGGAATGTCTAAATTATTGTTTTAATAACCATATGTAATTGTCTTTTGTAATCAGACACACTGATAAAGGTAATTTTAATTATCTAGGGGGGTTTCAGCAGGCCAGGCTTGGTTTAGAAAGGGACTGTCTCTAAGAATGGTGGCCATCCTCGAGAGAAACCATGAAGAGGCTGTCCTCTGGCACTGGGACTGTGTCTTTTTTTAAATGTATTTAAAAAAAGGGGAAGCAGGGTCTACAGGGTCTCACTACGTAGATCAGACACATACTGATTCTCCTGTTTTCAGCCTCCCAAGCACTGGGATTACAGGTGCGAGCCACCACGCCCAGTCTCAGTCACTGTCCTAGTGTGCCCCGGCCATTGTACTTTGCTTAAGCAGGCGTTTTAGTCTGCTAAGTTATCTGGCTGGCCCTATTTTTAAATACATTTTAGTTTAAAACTCTTACTAAATTTAAAAGGTTTTGGAAATGATTTTTATCAATCGACTTACATGTGTCATAAAAAAAATCTGTCCAGCGCCAGGGAGATAGCTCAGTAGAATAAGTGCTTGCCTGGCAAGTGCAGGGTCCTGAGTTCAATCCCCAGCACTGCAAACAACAACAACAATAACAACAAACAAACAAACAAACAAACAAAACCAAATCAGTCCATTTGTCCTATGTTATGAAAAACCAGTCAGCATCATTTTAAGGGGAGAGGTGAGTTAATCTTTAGTTTTGCCTAAGGACTAAAAACAGGTACACTTGGATTAAAACTTGTATATTTATTTTTTTTAGAGCTACAGGATTAAATCTAGACTAGTTTTTGAATCTAACATGGAGGTCAGTGAAGATCAGCTTTACTTTGGAAGGTTCCCAAGGAAACTTGGTCCTGGAATTTAGTGATCATGCAGAAGAGGATGCCTAAGACCAACCACTGCTGCAAAACTGGTATTTTTCGGGAGCAGGTCAGTGGAAAGAGGACAGAAGAATGACTTCAAGTATGGCATATGAATATTAACTATCTCGGGTGAAAAAACACAATTAATATCAAAGACCTTTTCTGGGGTGGATCTCTAATCTTTATTAAAATATGTCTTTAGAGACAAACATTACGTTTGACTCCAGCTGTATTACCAAACAAAAAATGAAGCCAATAGCCAAAATACCAGGATGGCTCTTTTTAACCTTTTGGAAGAAGGTGAGAGAAAATGAAAGTGTTTTCATTATGTTAATTTTGAAGCACTAGATGGACTTTCCCAATTAATAATCTTTTTCTTTTTTCTGTGTTTAGTACAGGGTCTACAGGGTCTCTGATCTATCTCTCATAGATCGGACTTGTAATGATCCTCTTGTTTTCAGCCTCCCAAGTGCTGGGATTGCAGGCCTGCTCCACCACACCGTCTCAATCACAGTTCAGCCTGCCCCAAAGGTGGGACCCGCACGGTAGGCAGGGATCAAACCCCGGCTGCTGCACTCTGCCTAAGCTGGCCAATTAGTAATCTTACTGTTCTAGGAGACAGAGGGCCACATACACCCCCTGGAATTAAAGTCAGTGTTTTACCTCCTGGAAGATGCATTTTGTGAGCGTTTGGGAGGCTGAGGTAGGTAGACCTAATATTAATGATCTTAGTATTTGTAAAGTTTTTAAACCCGAAGCTTTAGGATTAGCTCATATTGCTTCAGTGATTTTTTACTGGGTTATATTTTGTTTGTCATCTCTTGATCTCTCTCGTAAACACTGTAAAACTGAGCGATTTTTTCCTCTTGGTCTCTCTCATGGCTGTGCCTATAGGCATGTGCCATCATGTCCTGCCGTGCCGAGGGAAGCAGGGGGAGAAGCCGTCTTTGTCAGCATGGAGCCTCACTCCTGTTGCTGCCATTGTCATCCTATTTCTTTTCTTTTTTTTTTTTTTGGTGACACAGGGGCAGGGCGGCAGAGGTGAGCAGGCCCAGGAGTATCAGAAGCCCATTGCGGCTCCTGATCTGAGCCAGCATGCAGTGGGTGGCCCTTTTTTATTTTCATTTTGAAACAGAGATTTTGGGATACTAATAATGAATGAATCTAAAGCAGATTTTATTAAGCTCTATACTGAAAGGCCCTCAGGAGAAACAGTTTCTCCTCTGTGGTCATCTTCGCCATGACAACCACTGTTTTCTAGTCTTGGTACACAGACAAAGTGGCCTGTTGTCTATGGTGTCATCTGTTCCACTCCCTCACAGGTTCATTCACCAGGCACTGAGAGATTAAACATTCCAATCCCCTTTCCTTGAGGGTGGCCTTGACTGGCGAGAGTTGATCAAGCTCTTTTGCTTCAGTGGAGCAGGACTAGCAGACTAAATGGGGTGCCTTGAGTCTTGCTGGAATCAGGCATACAGACAGACAGACTGCATCCTCCTAACTTTGAGGTCCAATGTGAGCCACTAGAGTGGGGCGCCAGGAATCTTCCCTCCAGACCTCTGAGAAGACTTGACAAGTCATGAGGATGTACCCTCCTTCTGGAGCCTAGAGAGGTTTTTGCTCCGCCCACAAGGACCACAACTGGTAACCAAAGAGGTCAGCATGGTCTTTCTTCCTGACTGATGCACCAGATGCTATGGCAAACAGAAACACCAAAGTGTCACCCAGGATTTGGGGGCAGTGAACAGCTTTATTTTTATTTTATTTTTCATTTTTTAATGTATTTCATACAGGGTCTCACTACACAGCTTGGACTCCTAGCGATCATACTGTTTTCAGCCTCCCCAGCGTTGGGATTATAGGTGTGCACCACCAAGACTGGACTCGGTCTCTGGCTTAGCTCATCCTGGGGGGGGGGGGGCGGTGAGGCTGGCACAGCATGTGGGACTGGGAATTGAACCCTGGTCTCTGAGCTTGCCAAAGTAGGTGCTTAGTGCATTGAGCTACCTCGCTAGCCCAGTGAATAGCTTTATTTTAAATAGGTAGTCGTGGCCTGGCTTGCTCTCAACAACAAGGAAAGCCATGCTGAAAATGTGTTGTAGTGGTTTTTATTTTCCACTTTTCCCATGCCTTCGTCTGTTTTAATTTGGCACCTTTGAAACGAGCTACTTCAGTTGTGATATTTGTTTTTCTATAGGAAGCCTGAGGCCTGTACGTAATAGGTAAACTTTAATAAAATTTGTAAATAAATAAAATATAAACATCCCACACATGCTTTCCTTTATAGACAGAAGAAAAAGCAAACTTGAGTTCATTTGATTTATTGGAACTTGATATTATACACAACTCTGTCCACAGCTTTATGCCCTGCAAGGAGTGTGCAGGTAGGGTGAGTAGGTGGAAGGAGTGAGGAATGGGAAGTTGGGAAGTTCTCGAGGTAGGAGAAGATGGATGGGCATTATTTGCGGGAGGGGAGTGTTCGTTCTTTATAGTGAGTTGATTTCAAAGCCTTAATGCCTTGGTTCTCACGATTAATCTTCTCACTGTGTTGCTACTGATCACAATGCCTGGTATTTGGTACAGCAAGGTGAGGAAGTGTTGGATTGCAAGACTTGGAGAAGAGATGAGCGTCTTGGCAGACCAGCCTGTGAATACCAGGCCTGGGGAAAATAGCTTTCTTCTGAGTCTTCCCAGCCCAGCCTTGGCTGTGGAAAGGTTGCTGTCTCAAGGGGAGGCAGTCCTGAGATCTGCATGTGGCCAACTTACCCTTTGTCCTTGTTACTTTTTCTTCTTGTTGAGACAAAAATACCTTATACTCAGAGTTACAGCAGCAAAAAAAAAATTATTTAGCCTACGGTTTGTAGAGGTTTCAGTCCATAACTGCCTGGCTCTAAGCCAAGGTGGTCTCGCAGAGGGACACCAGGGAGGAGTGACATGTGTGGTAGCAGAAGATAGCAAAGCAAGCCAGGGGATGGAATGTTAAGCTTCCTTCTGTCTCTTTTATCCCACGCTGCTGGGACTAGCCAGTGTCAAATCAATCACTGGACTGATCCCATCAATCACCCACCCTGAATCCAGCCATCACCCAGTACCCTTAATTCTAGCACTGTACTATGAATCAGTCACAAACTCTAGAATCAGATACTTCCAAAAAGCCCCATCTAAAAGTGCATGAGGCTTTGGAGTGACATTCACACACAAACGGTAGCACCCTCCATGCATGTACTTTTCCCTGGCTTTCAGCTTAGAGAAAAGGCTCCTGATGTAAAAGTACCTAGGTCATGTAAAACTCTGGGAGCAATCACTTGCCACTTAACTGCGTTGCAGAGGCATGGTGCGCTGGCCCAGGAGAAAACAGTAGTCAGTGCAGATGTGGGTTGACTCAGGTTTCAGCCACCTGCAAGGCTTCCAATGCACCCACCATGCTTAGCAAACTGAGCATGTTGTGTGGGGAACTCAGTGTTGGCTTTGTAGCTTCTGCTCTCCCTACAGAGCTTAGCTCAGACATTGCCTCCTTTGAAAACCCTTTTCCTGGTTCCCACCTGGATTGATGAGCCTGCTCTACTCTTCTACAGACTTTCTCATCTTAGCCTTGATTGTATTGCATCACAGTCACTATTTCTGGATTTTACAAAGAGTTGGGAAGGAGCCATACCAGGTAGGAGCCACCTTTGTGCTACCAGCCTGTCCACAGTCCTGCCAGGCAAGTAGGTTCCGGGAACAGATGGCAACACTCCGGGTAGGCTAGGGTTGCTTGTGGGTATAGATGTCATGAGGGTTTCTAGTGGCTTTATAGTGTGTATGTGTCATGCAGCCTTAAGACCTGACATGGAATGTCTTTCAATTTGGATCCCATGGTGAGTTCAGATCAGTTGAACATAAATGCAGAAAGCCAGTTTCTGTTTAATATTCAAAACCTCACCATCTGGCAGTGATATCTGGAATGTGTATTTGAGCCTTTAGTTCACACTTCTTTTAGATGGTGATTATTCTGGCCTTGATATTTGCTTGTCCCTTAGTATAAAAGTTGGCAATTATAGTAGATCTCTGTAGCTGTATTGCAAATGGAGAGCACTCCCCAGGGTACATAAAGCTGGAACAAAATATCTACTACCTGGGGGCAGTTGGCTATGCTATTGGAGTAGATCTCTAGTTGCATTGCAAAAGGAAAGCATTCTTTAGGGTAAATGAAGCTAGAACAAAATATCTACTGCCTAGTGGCGATAACAGTAGGATAGAGTTGGGAGACTGAGGTCAACAAAACCCTGTCAATTTGTGACTGTAGTTAATCCCCATTAGTGGCAGAAAACAGGATGGAGGGAGCTGGCCCATAGTTACAACAAAAGGAAATCTCTGGATGGGATTAGGAAGGCCTCCATAGTTTGCTTCTATTCTCTTTTCATTCAAGCAGTGACTGCGTGAGCAGCCGGTGGAGTCATGGACAGTGGGAAGGGAGAGATGAACCAAAAGACAGATCTCTCTCTTTTCCTTCCTAGGACAGCAGACAAGATTAGCTTGGATGTTCTAGGCCTCTTTGCCAATCACCTCAACAATTTAGGACTCTGCAAATTAAAACATCATTGCTCATTCAAGGATCTTTCCTGTATCTGTTTCACATTAGGATGGTCTAATCCCATGCCTTTCCTTGGATCAGTCCTGTGCTCTCCACTCACACATGTATAAATCCTGCTCTAAATTTTCCTGTACTGAGAGGTTGGCCCTCTTGTGCTTCTTTCTGTCCAAAACCACTTAACTTTTTATTACCAAAATATAATAAAGCTTTGATTAAGAAATAGTGCTACTTCTATTGCAGGTAATTTTTTTTCTCCAATAAAGCAAAACAGTCTGTTGTGCTTTGTCTCTGTCTCCTTCGCTTTCTACCCCCACTTTGTTTTGTTTCTCTCAGCTCTATCAGTTTTTATGTATCTCTTTCTTTTTGTCATCCCTTTCTCCTTTGTCACTGCCTTTCCAACTCTTCTTCATTGGTTGTTCTTGCTCCCTGACCTACCTTGTACGTGCAGTTTTGAAAATCTGTGGCTTTGTAAGTGGTACTGAACTAAGGTGCATGCCTGATTTGTGTTGGCTCCAGGAATAAATTTTCAAATAATGTGCCTGCATTAACTTTGCTTCTCAGATTTAAAAGTCATAGTTTTGCAACAAGAAAACACCTTTAGTTCAGGCCCTAGATCCTAATGAGGGAACCATGAGTCTACTTCAGAACACTCTCCAATTTAAGGATTAGCATTTAAAGAAATCTTGACAGCTGCAGAAGTTGGGTATGAGGACAGGGGAGGGGAAAGAGATGAACTTAGCCCAGGTGGGGAGATGAAGGAGGGAGGAGGAAGGGAGGGATGTGGGAGAGGGACTGGGAAGTCGGGTAGGAAGGTGAGACTTCTCGTGGATCTGCCAAGTTAATGCTCCATTTGGTCACCCAGCAATGGGGAAGAACTCTGACCTGCAAGAGCTCTGATCAGGAGCAGGCAGCCTTGTTCCCTGCATGGAGCCTGGCGATCAGCAATTTAGACTGTAGGATGTAATTGTTAGGTGGTTGCTCTACTGCAAAAGGTCAAAAGGGCCATTTTTGAAATACCTTGGAGCAAGGTCTTGTCCTGGGAGCTCAGAGGACTTCTCAGAATGGCCATCTGTGTTTACGGATGGTTGGCTTTGTGACTCTGATCTTGTGACCATACATAAGTACCAGTGGATCCGTACAGCCTTCACTGGCCTCACATGTACTTTCCATGCTTCCTGCAGCTGTAACCTGCCCTCTTGGCTTCAGGGGCATTCAGCTGCCCAGTCAAGAGCACTGCCCTCCAGGCTCTGCTCCTATAGTGTGTTTTCTTCTTTAGTTTCCAGGTGAGGGCTTCAAGTCAGACTGTCAGGGCTGCAAAAGGTCTTGCGATTGCCTTGTAGCATTAAAACATTTGTTTTGTATTTGTGCTTTTTAGTTTTAATTAATGAATAAAAATGTACATGCTTACAGTGTCCAACTAGTTGTTTTGAAATATGTTCTATTTCAAAATTATAGAATGGCTAAGAGAAACTGATTAGTATGTATATTTTTTAGGCAGAGAGCACAGAGCTATGTCCATCTAGCTTCCGTGATTCCTTCCCAGATGGCCAGAGAAACACAGTCACAGAAATGTGTGGCTCGGGAGAAGCACTGCTCTTAGTGAGGACCAGAGAGAGGCAATGACCTACTCAGATTTCTGAGTACTTTGAAAGTTTGGTGCCTGCTTAGCACAGAACATTACATCTCAGCACGAATACCTGGGCATCACCCAACTCCCGCTCTGGGCAATGTTGGGAGTCGTGCTGAGCCTTTTCATAGAAGTTAACATTCATGCTTCAAAGAACTAACCATGCTGCAATCAGTGATCATGCATTTTTGCATCTATATGCATGCATAGTTTTCCTTGCTGGGCATAGCCCCGCAGGTGCTGGGGTCCCTACTTCATAGCTCACATCGGGCTATGCCCAGAGAAGCTATTAGTACACTAATGCTGACTAAACGAGGATCCTGGCTTTTCGACTTAAACCCACCATTTGCTTTCACTGTGCCTTAGTAAAGAGGCCAACCCAACCTCCATCGCTGGCAAGAGTCAAATTATGGTACAACTATAGATTCAATGTCTCTTCTTCCACTATAACTTCTGGAGATGCCTGTGATGTTTCAGTGATGAATCAAAAATCTGCTTCAAATGATATTGGTAGAGTTTTACATTTGTCACATTGGGGCGGGCTGCTGTGAAGGGCTTTGCACAAATGCAGCCTAGCAAGCTCCATTTAGCACATTGGTGCTTTGAAATGACAACACAGATATCTACCATTCATTGTGTTCTTAGTAGACCATGCACTGCATAGCCCATCAAGGAGGTATTATAATCCAGATTTTACAGATAGAGGAGTTGAAGTTGGGGAACATGAAGTACTTCTCCTAGTTAGCAGGCTGCAGGGCTTTATATCTCAACCCTTAATCCTTGGGACTCAGCCCTGTGCTGTACCAAGAAAAGGCTATGCTTATTTAGCTGAAAGAAGTTAGGGCCAAACATTGCAAGACAGCTAAACAAACACTGTCTAAGTATTAGAAAGATGACTTTGGAAAGGGTTATCTGTCATTCAGGTTAAAGGCAACGTTTCACAGTACTCTGTACAATTTGAAAGGAACACAGCAAAAGCTTCCCAGTCACCAAGATGGCTCTGCGAGGGCCAGCGTCAGCTGTGAAGCTGAGCACCAGGCCAGGCTGATGAATGAGGGGGTAGGAAAGAGGAAGGAGCAGGAACGGGAAGGACTCGAGACTCCCATTATGCCATGCCGTGCATTCAACTTGGCACGTTTCCTTTTGATTCTTGGCTCAGAGTTCAGTCCTTTCTGCCAAATATTTACGTTTCTTGGATAAGTACAGAGCGAACTTAAAAAGTTTGAACTGAAAGGATGCAACCTACGTCGCGTTGCCGCCCTCCTCCTCCCCCTCTGACTGTCTGGCCCAGTAGGTTTAGTGGGCTGCGAGGGGCTGAGCTGCAGACAACAGCTCATGTAGTTTCTCCTTCCGCCATGTGGTGGTGCTGTTCTTTTAGTTATTTTGTCTCCTCCAGTCCAATATTTATTTTTGGTGAGTAATTTGTTTATCGGGAGGTTATTTTAATCTAATTTTGGCCATATTTGCTATTCCACACTATCTGTGCTTCCCAGCGTTAGCAGCTTGCATTTCTTTAAGGAAATTAGCCAAAGATGGTCTCAGAGGCATTTGCTTAGCCATTATTTAAGGGAGTTGGGAGAAGGCAGGGCGAGCGGAGCCTGGGGTTAGAACAGCGGATGGAATTTGTTGCGTTCCCAGTGATGCTAGCATGATTGAGCAGGATTTACAGAGGGCTGGGAGCATCCGGGGCAGCGGTTTGAGAGCTGGCTGTGGTTAACAGTAGCAAATCTTACAGTTACCTCTCCTCATCTCCCTCTCCTCTTCTGATAATGTGTTATCTTCCTCACCTGGTCCGGAAGCCACGATTTAGGTCAGTGGCCGTGTGTCTCTCCACCCTCCTGAGCAAACATCCTCTCACTGGATGATATTTTCATGAACCTTTATTGGAAGTGGAGAGGAGGGTGGACAGGGGAGGGAATCATTATTTAGGAGGGCATCTGCGATAAATAAGGATCATAGCTGATAACTATGGAGGGTCGGCACTTGCTGGCCACTTTGCATGCAGCATTTCATTGATTTCTCATTATGCACATTTATATAGTAATTATATTATTATCCCCATTTTACATGTCAGGGAGATGTAGTTAGGGGGAAGATAACGACGTGCCAACTGCCCGCAAACGGTAAGTGGGAAGCTCAGGGCTGAGCTCAGATCCGAGCAGACCCAAGCTGGAAATCTTCCCATGTCAAAGGTTATTCCCATCCTCCGAAAGAAGTCAGGAAACCTAGATTCTGAGTTCAGCCACTGATTGGCTGTGACCTTAAACTAGTCTTTCTGCTGTGGCATTTTATTTCAGTAAGGTTTTCCATAAATGAGAGAGGCTATGCTATATAAGGAATCTGAGCCTTCTGCAGTAGCATATATATATATATATATATATATATATATATATATATATATATATATTTTTTTTTTTTTTTTTTTTTTTTTTTTTTTTTTTTTTTTTTTTTTTTTTTTTTTTTTTTTTTTGAGGCAGGGTTTTGTTATATAATCCAGGATAGTCTTGAATTCACTACATAGCCTAGTCATGATTCTCCTGCTTCAGCCTCCCAAATGCTGGAATTACAGGGGTGAAGCCCCATGGCCAGCACAATTTTTTAAAATCATGAAATCTTATATGGAAATTACACTTACGTTAGACAAACACAGTAGGGGCAGGAGAGGGAGATCCCAATTAATGGCATCTTAGCCTTTCCCATGCTCTCTCCCCCTTCTGTTGGCTCTGGACAAACACTGAGAAACTCCCAGGGAAGTTCCTAAAGGGCCAGAAGTAATCAAATTGGAAAATTTCTGAAATGAATATTCGTGTAGGATCCTTCCACAGCTCAGTCTGCTGCTTGGTATTACAATAAAGAAAGGGATTGACACTCTCTGTATGTGCCATATTTTAGGATGCAGTAGAATTAAGAAAGAACTTGTGAAATTTTGACATAAGGAAAGATATAGAATGTTGTTTTATTTTATTTTATTTATTTTTGTACAGGGTCTCATTACGTTGCTCGGACATGTGGTGAACCTACTGTTTTCAGCCTCCCCAGTGCTGGAATTAAAGGCACTGAACTCAGTGGCCAGCTCAGCGTGCCTGGAGGTGGGGTTGGCAGGGATCGAACCTTAGCCCCTGTGCTTACCTAAGCAGGCACTTAGTCCACTGAGCTATCTTGCTGGCTTGGCTGTGTTCATTTTTAAGCCCTAGTGGAATAATTTTGAGGGCTCTTGAGACTGATGGACCTAATTATATAATTGAACTGAATTTAATTATATGCCAAGTATCAGATTCTAGGATTACACTGATGGGTAGCTGGGTAGTGTGGTGAACCAGCTTTACAAGCTGATCAAGTTGTTCAGAGATGCACACACCATATCTACCTAAACTGTGGGTTGTGGTGGAGAACTTTTTGTGTTTCATACAAAGCTATGGCTACAATAACTATGATTCTCTTGCGTTCATAACCAGTTCTGGTTCTTTTTGTTTTCAGTCTTCATTAATTTTATCTATGTATTTGGAATAATGTCTTTGTACACAGCTCAGACTCTTAGTGATCTTCCTGCCTTAACCTCCCCAGTGCTAGGATTACAGGCATGTGCCACCATGTCCAGTTTCGGTGGCCGGCACTGCATGCTTTGGGTTCTGGGGCTGGCATGGCATGGGGGACAGGGAATCAAACCTGGGTCCTTGTGCTTGCCAGGCAGGCACTTAGTGCATTACCCTGTCTCCCCAACCCCCCAGTGCTGGTTCTTACAGGACGCAGGCGTTGCTGTTAAGATCTGGTTCTGTTTTCCAGTCTTTCCCTTGGTCTGATCATCCCTTTATAGGTCCAAACAATGGTGTTCCCGTGACAACAGGGTAAATGTGTCTAAAGAGGGGCGAGCCTGTATATAGAAGGGGTATGTTTGCTCTAAGGGCTAGTGCTGAAACACCAACACTCTAGAACGGCATTTGCACAGTGCTTGCTGAACAGGCTGTCATCAACTGCGTGGGGTCAAATTATGGTCACCACGGGCATGGCCCTCAGTGATGCCGGGTGGCATGGACCTTATTTGTAACCCAGAAAACGGCCCCTGTGCATGCAGAGGGAGTACTGTGCTGCATCTTAGTTAACATCTATAAAACCCTATAGCTAACTTGCGATTGCCACCATTTGGAAAATCCTGTATGTTTCAGAAATTGATGGCACAAGGACAGACAGCCTGTTGAAATTTAAATTAGGCTCCCACGATCTCCTCGGTGTGTTGAATGATGTCTGGCTGTTTTCATTGTCTGTCTTTCACCCAGAAACTTTGCTGAGAAAGGGCCAGATAGTAAATATTTTAGGGTTTATGGACCACACAATTCCTGTTACAACTGTTCTCTTTGCCTGGAGAGGGCAAAAGCTGCTATACACAATACATAAAGGAATAACTATGGATATGTTGCCATAAAACTTTATAAAAACACACTGGGGGCAGTGTTCAGAACCCTTGTTTTTACACTGTGTGAACCATAGCCTTGGAGACTCTATCCCATTAATCACTATTTTTTAAACTATTAACTCTAATGTGTTTTATACAGTGGATGCTCAAAGGAAGGTAGCTCAGTGAGCAAAAGAATAAATAAATGATTTCATGCAGATCTAGCACCTTTCTGGCTGATCCGCATATACTTATTTCATTTCAGTCTTAGAGAGCTATGGGTTAACTCACAGTGCTGCTGAATGGTAAACCTTGTGTTTTAGAATTTGTATCGTGCTGACATAATTGATGACTACTTATGGATTGACAAAGATAAAGTATTGCAAAGATTTAAAGAGAGAGGCGAAAAGATAAACATCTCCTGGCTCTGAAAGTATGCGATGTCTTCCTCATTGCATTCAGGATAGACTGGACAATTATTTATTTATGTCAAGACGCACATCAAGTGTGTTCTGCAAACTTCTAAGAATAGGGGTTACAAAGCACCTTTCCATATATGGTCTCATTTAATCCCTGCCATCCTCCTGCAATACAGGCAAATACTTAACTGTTCTATTGTCATGTTTGTTTCTTATCATGAGTGGTTTTGCTCATAAGGGATTATTTAGCAAGATTTTTGGTTATCCCATCTGTAGCAGAGATGCTCCTGACATCTCCTGAGGCCAGGCTACTGTTAAACATCCTACGATGCTCAGGACAACAAGTTATGTCCAGTCCCAAATGTCTGGAGTGTGAAGTTGAGGAAACAGTGAGGAAGAGAGAGAGGCCATTAAGGTTCAGAATGCCTGGCTCATCTTCCCAGGACTGTGTAATCTGTACTCTGTATTTTGAGACAAAAGTCCATGTCTTCATTTAATTCCAGAGGATTGCAAACTCCTTAACCTTTTCTTTAAAAAAAAAAAAAAAAAAGAAATCACTGGGCGTGGTGGGCAGGCCTGTAATCCCAGCACTGGGGAGGCTGAGGCAGGAGGATTGTTGTGAGTTCAAGACCAGCCTGAGCTATAAAGTGAGCTTAAGGCCAGCCTCAACTGCATAGTGAGACCCTGTCTCAAAAAGACAAAAAAAAAAAAAAAAAAAAAAAAAAAAAGAAAGAAATTGTTTACTTTTTGAACAAAAATCCTTCACCAACTCGATGCATATAAATGCAATTTGTGGACCTGCTCTGGTGATGCAAAGTGCTGGAGATACTTATTGGCCTCTTCCTTAACCATTTCTCCTAACTACTGGGGATCACAACTTCTTTCTGCACGCATGAGGACAGACAACCCCTGATCCCTCTTGGCACATGGGCCTTCCAGACTTCCTGGGAGGCGTTATCATTTTTGAATAGGAATGAAGCATCCAAGCTGCAAGGAGCAGGGTGTCACCAGTGTTGTCTAGGTGATAGGAAAAAGCACAGAAAAATCAAGAACGGTAGGAGCCAAGGCGAAAGGAGTGTGCAAGAGCTCTGGGATTTCCCAGTGTTGTGCTGTTGGGTGACATAAGGCCAAGGCCAGCAGGCTGAGGGTGCAGAAGCTTTGCCCCTTGCTTCCTCTTTGCACCCTGAAGGCTCACAGGCAGCGTGTAGTATGAACTAATTCAGATGCACTGTTTGCAACATCATACAGATTTGTTTTCCTGCAGTCCATATTGCCTGCCTACATTCTGGCCCCAGTCAGGTGGTGCCATGACAGACAGGTGCCTCACATATCAATTGACAGGGAAAGGCAGGTGGGGACGTCTCTGTGTTTCTCCTTCCTGGGGTAAATCCTGGCTTTCTTCAAGTGTCAGCTCTGATGAGTTGACAGTGGAAGCAGCAGAGTAAAACCTGGCAGAAGGGTTCTTTCAGGGATCCAAAAAAAAAAAATAGTGACTTTTCTTGAGTCCTAGAGAGTGCTTCTTCTCTACTAAGAGTCTAGGCTCAAAATAAAGGAAAACTCCTATACATGTTTCCAGGCAGAGCCCAATCATTCCAGTGGGGTTTCTTGCACCAGGGCCAAAACAAATAGTAGTAAGAAAGTGAGAAAATCTGAGCCTGTCATGTTCCCCTCGCTTTACACAGCCTGCCCTCTGGGATAGAGCTCGAAGAGTTGGGGTGCATGTCCTGAACTCTGACCCTCTTTCCAGTTGTCTTCTATTGCTTTGACCTCACTTATGAAACCTCGGTTTCACTTCTGGAATTTTTATTGTCTGCACTTTCTGACTTTTGATGTTTCTCTTTGGTGTGCCTTTGTGATTTCAAGAATTTCTTGTGTTTAGTTTTCTTCTTTGGGTTCTCAAGCTTCAGCTCAAATGCCTCATCTGCAAGAGGTCTTCCTTCATGCTTAGTCTGCACTGGCCATCCCACTCAGTCACTCCAGTGCCACCGATGGACTGTCACCTTGCCCTATCTGGAATCACCTGACATATCTTTTTTGGGGCCGGGCCTACTTCCTGTCCATATTTCCCAACGTCTTCATGGCTGTGCAAGCCACATAACAGCTGAGACTTTGTTTTATTTTATGCTGCGTCCTTAGTGTCTGTGATAGTGCCTGTCACATGTGGGCACATCACAGATTCTAGGGAACAATGACTGTTGTTGAATGGCTGAATGGTGGCACCTTAGGTTTGGGTGTGTGAACATAGTATATAATGCACAGTCAGCAGCAAAGCCTGGCTTTCAGGACCAAGGCCTCTCTTTATTTTCATATGCAATGCAGACCTTCTAAGAGAATACTTATTGTTAGGAATCAACTCATTTTAGGGTCTTTCTTTCTTTCTTTCTTTCTTTCTTTCTTTCTTTCTTTCTTTCTTTCTTTCTTTCTTTCTTTCTCTTTCATGTTTAGTATAGGGTCTCACTACATAGTTCAGGCTAGTAGTAATCCTCCTGTTTTCAAACTGTCCAGTACTGGGATTATTGGTGTGCACCACCGTGCCTGGTCTTGGTAGCCTGCTCAGTGTGCCTAGGGTCTGGGCCAGTGTGGCATTTGGTGTCAGAGATTAGCCCTTAGTCCCTGAGCTTCCCTAAGCAGGTGCTCAGTCTGCTGAGCTATCTCGCTAGCCCTTTGGGATTTTCAAAGTAGCAGTACTGTAAAACTAATCCTGCCCATGGTGGCACACACTCATAATCCCAGCACTTGGGGTATTGAGACAAGAGCATTGCTGTGAGTTCAAGTCTGGCCTAGAGTCTATAAAGGCTGGCCTGAAGTACATAGTGAGACTCTGTCTCAAATCCAAACCAAAACAAAACAAAGCAATTAATCACATGTTCTTAGAGCTGAAATAACAGCTGTAAGGTGCACCAGCTTCAGTGTGTCACTAAGAGTGAAAAACATTTGTCACTTGCAAAGGAAACATCATCATTAGTGAGACCACTTTCATTTTTGGAAAAATTTGCCTTCGCATGAATAAAATATAATACAGAATGAACTCATCATGTGGGATGCAGAATGTGGGACTGCAGGAGTTTTGAGCCCATTGTTTAGTAAATGTAGCACTGATGTTGCAGATCCCTCACTAGACAGTGTAGAGCAGGGTGTGTGGGGGAAGAGGCAGGTGTGGCTCCTTAGGATTTCCTGAAAGTAGAGAAATTCCTGTGGTTTGGGAATATGTCTTTGGGAAGTTACTAGGTGGAGCTGATTGGAAAACATGGAGATGAGACTAGATTTAAAACCATACTATGTATGTAGTCTCAGGCACTATTTCTTTTTCTTTTTTTTTGTATTTTGGGAAAGGATCTGTAGGGTGTTCAGGGTCTCACTACTAGATCAGATTCATAGTGACTGCCTGTTTACAGCCTCCCAAGAGCTGGGATTACAGGTGTGTGCCACCCTGTCCAGTCTCAATTGTAGCCTCAGTGCAGTCTGGGGCTGGGGCCGGCATGGCAGGTCCAGGGGTTGAACCCACAGTCCCTGTGCCTGATTGCAAGTGCTTTAATTCATTGTACTATTTGGGTGATATTTCTGGAGTTTGGGTCAAAAGCATCTTCAATTTTATAAAAGCAGTCAGTGGGAAAACAAGATTTGCTTGAAATCAACATTTACTTTATAGCCATGTTTACTGAAATCGTATCTACTTTACAAAGAGAAAGAAATAGCTGTAAATGAATTCAGCACCATTATTCTCATCCAAGCTAATGGTAATCAGGGATAATTTCCATTATTGGTGACATTAATATTAGTCATGTTTTAGTGTGTGTCTTGCTGCTTCCCCTCTGAGGTGAAGTCATGGCAGCAGCTGCTGGGGTAGTAGAGGGTGCAGAGGAGTGACAGCCGGCTCATTCTGTCCTCTCTCTCTCTCTCTCTCTGGTCATATACTCTGGGCTGGCCTTACAGAGTCAATGACTGGATATTTGCAAGGTCCCACATATGACCTCTGGTGACCCTACAGACCATTGAGTTCTTCAGCCTTCTGAATTTCTTACTCAAAATTCACCTTTCACCATAATTTAGGATTCTGGGAAAAAGTAGAAGAGAAAGAAGAGGTTGGCTGCACAGCACTCCTTCTGAGGTCCTCGGGCTGTGTTGCGCTGCTTTTACCCCCATAACCATTTCAGAAACCTTTTGCAAGCTGGTTTTAGTGCTAAGAGTTAAGTGTGTGTATCTGGGTACAAGAAAGCATGATCTACGCTAACAGTCTTCAAGGGCTTTGGGGATGAGTTGGGATATAAGCTCTGGATTCCATCTGAATCCTCAGGATGTCATTTATAAGCTCTGTGGACTTAAATAGGCTGTTAAGTCCTCTCAGTCTCTGCATCTTCATTTGTAAAAGGAGAAAAATAATGCTTATCTCAAAGCACTTCCATAAAACAAATGAGACGAGCCATGTAAAATGATACAGCCTAGTGCTCAGTACATAGGAAACATTCCTTACATAAACACTCATAGTTGTAGAAACTAGTGTTATGAAGGGAACATAGGCAGCTCCTTGTTCCTGGATTTAGAACCCTATTAAGAGGCTACCAGAGAATATCAACAAAATAATATTCTTTATACCCACACCTAGAAAGGCAAGTATCCTGTGTATTATAGTGAGGGGCATCTTCATCTTGAGTCTTGGTAATACCTCAGAATAGGATATCATATCCCATGGTAGGATATGATAGCATTTAAGTGCTGTGGCCCAAAGAAGGTCTTTCCATGTGAGTTTCTGGTGGAGACTGGGAAGACCTTATGAAGTAATTTGTCAGGGTTGGTGGACACTTTGGGGAAAGGGTTTTGAAGCAAATGCTGGAGGGTACTGGCAGTTTGATAAGCCTGGCTGAGTGCTCTTCAGTACCAATAAGGAGACCTTATATTTTGAAAAGGATGAGCTGAATTGTTAGAAGTGTAGACAAATGGATTTCTAGAAAGTTCCTAAACAAACGATAAAGTTATTGGATCTTCCTAGGCAAAAATTTCCCAGGATAGTGTATGTCACAGGTCATAGTACACTACATAGCTCACTACATAGCTGAAGATGTTTTCTGTCCTGAAGCAAATTTGCCTTGTCAAAGGCCAGGGTCGTCAATGTTAAGGGAGCCCAATACATTTTTTCAAGAAGTGCGTGGATCCACAATGGAACCTGTGATGCAATGGGGTGTGTGTATAGGGACAACTTGGGCCAGATGTGTAGCAGTGGTTGACTGGTGCTTATTCAGGGGTGAGAAGCCAGCGATAGAAACTTTTCCTTGGGCTCTTCTCACTGGTGAGAGGCCTGCGATGTTTGGATGTTCTCTTTGTAGGGAAGGCAATTGCCATTTATTGAGCACATAGTTTCTATCAGATGCTTAACTGTCTACATTTAATTTTTTCAGTGGATTTGTAAAGCAAATGCTCCATCTTTTCTATATTGTTTTAGTATTTATAAATGATGGGAATACAGTTCAGAGCAAGTACACAGTTCTATTGCTCTAAAACAATGCTGAAGACTGGGAGACTTCTAAAGATCAGATTTTATTTTCTCACAGTTTTAGAGTCAGGAGGTCCAAAATCAGAGTGTTGGACATTGGTGTCTGTGTAGGGCCACCTCTGCCTTCACATGGCAGAAGGCTATGGGGCAAGCTAGTGGAAGCCTCCTGAATAAAGGACTTGATCATATTGATGAGGAGGAGTGTTTGTGGCCCAACCACCTCCTATTGATCCAATTTGGTGGTGTATCGTATTGTTAGGGCCTGCAGTTTGGAGGGGCTTACTTCTACTACAGCTCTAAGTAATTCCATGAAGGTGATCTAGCTAGTACATGGTAGAGCTAGAGTTCAAATCAATGGCTATGGGAACCTGCAGCTCCCGTTCTTGCATGAGGCTGTAAAAGGAATTGCTTCCTATCCTGCATGCATGCTAGGCACTTTCTGTGCATAATAATCGAGGGGATATATCACTCTCAGATGGCGCTGATCTGAAGGATGGTAATTTGAGACCAGCAGGTATTGGGCACTTGTTGTGGACTAGGCACTGAGATTTCTATGCATTATCTCAATGAATTCTCTACAGGCCCATAAAGCAGACATTAATGTAGTATTTCTAGATATAGATTGAGTCCCAGAGGTGTGAAGTACCATTTTCAAGGTCACACAGCGAGGATGTTGTGGAGCTGCTGGCCCAGGGCAAAGATTCCAGAAAGGCAGCTGGCTGGAGGCTAAGGGGTCTGCCTAGATCAGGACTAGCAGAGCAGGGCAGGGTCCCTGTGGTAGGTGAAGACAAGTGCAGAGGTTCACGTTTACTTGTCCATCTCATGCTTGGAGTGTGGCTGTTAGTGTCCACCAGTTCCTCGGCTGCAGAGTCCCACATTTCCCCTGCTAGAGGTCATTATTTCATCCTAAAGGAATGAGACAATTCCCAGGTATGGGAAATAAAGTTCAGTGCTGACAGATTCTTTGGTTTTGCCAAATAAAACAGGTATAGTAGTGGCTGCTCCCTCGTATCCTCGTCTGTGACAACAAGCTTTTCTCCCCACCAGCTGTCAGGAACCCCAAGTTCCCCAGGAGAAATTCAGTCCTGCGAGTCCTGAAGGGTTTCTGGCTCTCCTGTTTGGAAGACAAATGTCTTTATAAAGATGGTTCTGCTCTCTGGTGCCTTCAGGGGCCAGCCAGATAATTCACTTCTTTAGGAGATGGGGAAAGACAAAAAAGGTGAGTTGGTTTCTATGGAAACTCACAGGTCTGATCACAAGATCCCTGTGCATGAACACTGACAACATGGCACAGCCACAAGTCAATGGGCCACAAATCCTTGGGCCACTAATTTGTAACTAGGAGCCTATTCCCTCATGCTCTTAGTTGGTTATTAAAGTGTATTGCACAATATGTTGGAAATAAAAATTAGAAATCTAAACAAGCAGATAGAATCAATACCCACCTCCTCCATTAAGTGTTATCGATACCTTGGCAAAATCCCTTCCAGTTATTTAAAAAAGTTGTTTTTTTTCCTTTTTATCCAAGTATAAGAGTCTATATCCATGGGGAATGCACAAAAGAAGAACATTTGAACGTCAGTCAGAAAAACTTGTTAGAATATGCTCATCACTAGGCCACAATTCAGATTGAGAATTAGCTGCATGTGAGTCCCTCAGAGGACATAACCAGGGGGAGAGAAGAAGACAAATAGAAAGGGTTGAATTGGACATGAGGGAAAAAAAAATAAATTCCCTATCATCCATAGCTTTGCTAGAGGAAATCAGGCCAAAGAAGAGGAAGGTGGGGTCTAGGACTCCCCAGGAAGCAAGGAGAGTGCCCAAGAGGTAGAGCAGGTGTTGGGGAATATATTCATATTTATACTTATGTAGAATATGTATATTTATCCCTTATATATCTCTCTCCACTCCCAAACTCTGAGCTCTCCTGTAACAGTATTAGAAAACCTCACTTTCTCCTTGATCAGTTCTCTTGCTCTGAAGAGCAGTGTTTTCCTCCCAGGCCTAGCAGAACATTCTCTAAGTTGCTGACGATAGTAGCCCTTATTCCATTCTCCACGTTTGCTCTTCCCCGGTTTGATGTATATCTTCTTGGTGGGTGTTAGATATGTATTGACTTTTACAAGACTTCCTGAGCCATTCGCAGAGAAGGATTGACTGATGTCAGGCCAGGGAGGAAGGGGCTTAGCAGTTTGGATGTTAGTAAACATGACAGCTTGGTGAGGATTAACAGAAACATCAGGAATAAAATCATTGGGGGTTGATAAGAGATTTTTCTCTCAGATCATTAAATATTATTTTTTCATTTCCCCTCTTCCTCACTAAAAAAACGTTATGGGTGAAGGTCATTGGGATAATGTTATCAGACTCATATCCTTAAAACAGACAAACACCGAAGTCCTTGACCTTGCACTGCCCATGGGAACCCTGGGTACTGTATTTGTCTTCCAGGTTCCTTTTCAGCATGTAAAAAGGCATTTCCTTTAAGCATGTTTAAAGGCATTTGCTGTAATGCCTCCTACTTAATCCTCAATTTTCTTTTAAGCACCAGATATTGGCTAGGCTGGAACGCTTAGGCAATAAAGAATTCTAGTGCTTGGTGGCTGGGACCAGCCAAGAAGAGAAATATTTTTGATACAGAAGGATAATTCATTAAAGGAGGTAACGAAGGCGATTTAAGTGTTCCACAAACACATCCCTGGGTGCCTGAGGCTCATCAGGATCAGTTCAGGGTCATGGCTGAATAGAAGGCTATAAGAAGGAAAGAGTGTATGAAATCAACTACACAAATGGGCCAAAAATCTCGGTGGAGCTCAGTGAGGCCTGACCACTTAGAATTTTGTAAACAAGCAAAAAATATTCCATTAATATTATGAGAAATCCTTCTGGAATAAGGCATTGGATTTCTATGGTCTTTTCATCCATGTAGAGTTACATGGTGTTAGGTCCAAGAAGCCCACCGTGTGAAGAAAGACTCCAAGAGATGGCCTCTCATGCAAAAGCAAGAGGATTTTATTTTCCATGCATGCAAGGGGCTCTCCGAACACACAGGGACCGAGAGCCCGGAGCTGACGGTGGGCTGGGTTTTTAAGCCCGAAGACAAAGGGAGGAGGAGTTTTGCAAGCATGGTTACAGAAGCGAATGGCATTGGTTAATTTAAATGGCTCCTTTTACAATTATTGGTGGGGATACTTATGAGTAAGTTTAGAGTTGAGCTGTGAGGATGTTTCCTAATATGGACAGCAGATGTTCCATCAGGGCGCATTTCGCAAATTTCTTTACCTCTTTGTCAGGATTACCTAAGGGGGAGAAGTATGTGGAAACGCAGGATGGGGACATAGATCAGACCGCAGCAAATTAGGACATATCCTTTTAAAGCCTGCAAGCTGGGACGTGTCCCTAGTCCAGGAAATTTCTGTACTGGGGCCATGTAGGTAAAAATCTCTCTTACAATGGTACTAAGAGCAAATTTGACTTTGAGGGGAGATTTTGCTCACCTGATTATAGCTCAGGGCTTGCTTCTTCCTCACACACAGGGGACCAGAAACACAGGTTGTCTCATAAACTGATGGGAATGGTTTGGATAATGGAGAAACACTGTATTGAGAGAGTAGGGCTGAAATATCCAGGGGTTTATGGCCATGAGTACATTGATTAGAGCCCTGCACTGCACCCAGTTTGTAGGAACCCTCAGTTGCAGGATGGGTCTGAACTGGTGTGATACCCAGTCATTCAGCAAGAAAGCTGAAAACCAAGTATGTTAGACAGTTCTTGCCAATAAGTTTCTTCAATGATAATTTAAATCATATCTTGAAAAGTTAATCCATAAATCTCTATTAGGAGTATAAATGTGACCCAAGGAAATTATAATATTGAGGGTGTCAAGGGGACCCTGAAAGCTCTTGGTTAAGACTTCTCAACAGATATAAAGAAGTTCTACATGAGATCCTACTGGATGGACTCATGACCTCTCCCCAAACATTTTCAGTGCAGTCCATCCTCCTACTGAGTAGCGTTATCTGTGGAGAATTATTTTCTTGGCCTGAGCCAATACATCCTGTTGCGATTGTTTTTCTAATTTGGTCTAATTTAATCACAAGCCAGGATAGCTTCTCTCTAGGGGAGTGCTCACCAAGGCGATGACAGGGGAGACTCAGAGGAGACAGCACAACCGAATGGGCTACAAAGCAAAGCGCTTTACAGGCAGATTCTGGAGAGAAGAGGGGCTCACACAAGAGTTCCTGAAACTTCTGGAGAAAGTTCAAGCAACTGTGGAGAGAAGGAGTTCCTTTGAAACCAGGCCTTTGTGAAGGGCCTCAGGTTTTCCTGCAGTGGTTGTGGATTGGCAAAATATTCATGAAGTGAGAACTCATGTAATGGCTCTGAGGTTGGTCATTAGAGTCCATCCTGGCTGGCTGCTGTAGGTGGTTTGGACATTAGTCTGTGGGTTGAGGAGACAGTGGGCCATATCTGAACAGCACCTGGGGAGCAGAAGTTCCTGTGAAGCCAATAACTATGGTGTACGGTGGGATTTCAAGCAGTTTAAGTTAGGCAAGTGGAAGTTGAGGCAGAAAGTATGTTAAACAATTTGTGACACCTGCTGCAAGACAGAGAATATCTTGGGGGCTGCTAGGGGTCTTTCATAGAATGGAATGAAGTCCTGAACTGGCACAGACCCCCCAGGTTTATTGAAAACAACAAAGGTATGGTTTTATTGGGTGGAGATGTTCTTTTCAGGTAGGAAATCAGGCAAGCAAGCCATGGTGCCAATTTGGCTGATAATTAAATTCTATTTGACTGTCCCCTCCAGAAATCCCTTGTTTCCCTGTGTGGTCCACCAATGCTTGAGCTGGCAAACATTCTGTCTTCAAAACTTTGGGTTTCTTGGAGTTTAGCAGCCTTCCCCCTCCTGAGTTAGCCTGAGCAGACATGGGCCCGTTAGGTGTTGCAGGGAGCTCCATAGACTGCAATACATCTGCAGGCTACAGCTTTGCAGATATCAGCTCCTATTCGATCTTCCTCCCTATGTAGCCTTGTTTGTGCAGTAGATATCTAGATCTATTAACATTCAGGGAAGAAGACTAGGAATCTAAGGGGAAATCTCTCTGTTTCTTTGTCTCCCTGTCCCCTTCCCCAACATCACATTTTATTTTTCCCAAGAACAATTTGCACATTCATATACTCCTGTTCTGAATGTTCTCAAAACAAGGACATTCTCTTATATAACCCAGCTTATCAAAATCTGAAGATAAATGTTGATGCAACATTAGTAGCTAATGTACAGACCAGATATTACTCACACTTTACCAGTTGTCCCACTCATGTCTTCTATAGCGCAAGGAAACATTTGTTTTCTGTGTAGTCCTAAGTTATAATTCTATATTGTACTTGTCTTTTTAGCTTCCTTTAGCTCCAGTTACTCAGTCCTTTTTTTGTTGCCTTTTATGATCTTGACATTTGCGAAGCATATAGGTCAGATATTTTATAGCATGCTTTTTATTTTGGGTTTGCTGATTTGTCTTATGAATTTACTCAGTTCTGGCAGTTTTGGCAGGAATACTCACTTTGCTGAAAGTGAGTCTGGGTCTTTCTCAGCTTGTTTTTTTTTTTGGAGGGTACCTTACATGTTTGTCCCATTGCTAGTGATGCAGACTTTGACACAGGGGTTAAGGAGATGTGTGTGGGTATTGCATCCTGAACATTTTGAACTGTTCTGTTCAAAATTCCTGAATGCCTTGTAGGAGACCCTCTGAGGCAGGTGTGCTCAGGGGCACCTGTGACTGACATGGCTTGTTCCCTTTGTCTCCAGGGTCAAACAGCCGCAGGGCAGTGAACAGAGGGTATGTCAACAGCTTGCTGAGGCTGCATCAAGACTGGCACAGCCACGACACAGCCAATGCCCATGTGCTGATCCGCCGTGGGCTCCTGCTCTGCCTCAAGCGCATCACCACCCTGGCATCTGGCAGAGAGGCCTTCCTGGCAGCGCATGGCATGGGCACACTCTTCAGCATCACACAGGTAAATCAGCCTCAGGAATTCTGAGCAGAGCTGGCCAAACTTCAACACATTTCCTGCTTCTTATGATGGGAGACATTCTGTATTCAAATCCTCACTCATCCATTCCCTTATGAATCAGTTCTTCATTCATTCCATGCATATTTATTGAATGGACCCTCTGAGAAGTGCAGAATGGTATGTTGGTTAAAAATGTGGACCTAAAATTAGGGAACCTGGGTGCGGTTTCCAGTCTTAGTGGCCCCAGCTCTGAAACTGTGGAGGAGCCATCCAACTTCTTTATGCCTGAAGTTGTGTTTTCTAAAACAGTGGAGATAAAACATCTAGCATGTCGTGTGAACTAAATAAGTTAATGTACTCGGAAGAGCTTCTGGCATATTTTAACTACTTTTTGTGCATGGGCAGTCATTGGGATAATTAGTGCTAGGAATCTAGTGGTGAATACGATAGACAAGATTCTGGACCTTATGGGGCAAATGTCTTCCAGGGGAGTGACAGACAGGGAAGTGACATTTATTAAGTTAAAGAAGAATCCAAATCTGATGAAGATATTTGCATAATGTGCCATGAAACCCAACAAGGTAAAGGTGGCTCTCCAAGGTATGGAGAGGATGATTTTCTAGAGAGGATAAATCTGCTCTTAGAGCAGGTGACACATGCAGTACATCTGAGTAACTGAAGAGCTAATCATGCCAAGTATAAAGGGAAGCACATCTCAGACAAAGGGAGCAGAATCTGCTAGGCTGCTACTTACCTGCACCCCAGGGGAATGTGTATGGGCCAGGGCCAGTTACCTGCACCCCAGGGGAATGTGTATGGGCCAGGGCCACTTACCTGCACCCCAGGGGAATGTGTATGGCCCAGGGCCACTTACCTGCACCCCAGGGGAATGTGTATGCCCAGGGCCACTTACCTGCACCCCAGGGGAATGTGTATGGCCCAGGACCACTTATCTG
>PVKA01023975.1:0-28645 GCA_004027165.1 Ctenomys sociabilis
ACAGCTGTCCAGTGTTGGTGATTCCAGTGGACTGTATCTCTGTGAAAAACACAATTTTGCCTTTTTGTAATTCTATTTGAGCAAGGTGGGAGTTTAATTATCTTTCCAAACAACCAAATTTCTGCATTCGAGTCTTAACCATATTTAAGTGTTACTGTGGCTTCAAAGAAGCTATTGATTCTGGAGTAGTGAGTTTTGACTGAGTTGACTGTTTTTAAAACTGTTTGGATTTTAATTGTGATACAGAAGTTATAGTAACAAACATTTGGTTTTGTACAGATATTATTTCCACTCTGGTGGATAAGATCAATAAAGGTCATACCCCCCCAAAAAATAAAATAAAATAAATAAAAATAAAAAGTAAAAAGGTCTGAGTCCAGTGTGGCAGTGCATGCCAGTAACTCCAACACTCTAAGATGAGGTAGGAGGATCATAAGCTGAATCACAGCCTGAACAATTTAGCAAGATCCTGTCTTTTTTTTTTTTCTTTTTGAGACAGGGTCTCACTATGCAGTTCAGGCTGGCCTTAAGCTCACTTCTGTAGCTCAGGCTGGTCTCAAACTCACAACAATCCTCCTGCCTCAGCCTCCCAAGTGCTGGGATTACAGGCATGTGTCACCACACCTGGAGATAAGATCCTGTCTTAAAACTTAGAAGATCAGAGCATATCCTTGGTGTGAACACCATGAGTTCAATCCCTAGGTACTGCAACGAATGAATACATGAGGCTGATAATACAGCTCAGTGGGAGAACGTCTCTCAGTTCAATCCTCAGGCCACCCCCAAAACTCAATGTTCTCAAAGGCAATCACCAAACATTCAAACTCTTATGATAAAAATGCTTTCTGAACATTACACTCTTTAAAATGCTCCCAGCACTCTAATTCATATCCCCACACAACCACATTAGGAAAGCATGTGCTATTATTATGCCATATTGGAAATTAAAAAGCTATACACAATAGTAACTTAGGATCATATAGACTATTAAGTATCATTACTGAAATAAGTTTCTTGTTTTAAAAATTGTTCCTAGGGGCCGGGGAGATGGCTCAGTGGAATAAGCACTTCTGTGGCAAGCACAAGGGCCTCAGTTCAATCCCTGGTTCTGCCAAAAAAAAAAAAAAAAAAAGAATTAAAAACTGTTCCTAACACACAATCAGTGACAAGGTACTATCTCCACAATGTGACTTCCTTTCCATATTAAATGGAGGCATTATAGACTTGTGTGACTGGAGTTCAGGACTCATCTAACTGACCTGGTATGAGTTGCCAAGAGGCTGACCTCAATGCAAAAACTAGTCACCAGTTGGTGTGGTCTCAGGATTTACATCGGAAAAGGATAGAGATCAAAGATGCACAGTAGCAGTGTGTGAGGCACTTGTGGTCTAGTGCAGTCAGATCAGATGACCTTTCTTGAACATCTGTGCATCTACAACATGTACAGAATAGGGAATTTTGGGAAAGCTCTCTGAGCCTGTGTGTCTATCTGCACAACTGATTTACTGGCCAGATCTTGGTCTCAGTCTCCAACTGCTCTCACTAGATGTTGGGCTGCTGTCATAGTTTCAAAGTTCCAACTGTGTCTCATTGGTGGTCTTTCCAAGGTTCCTTATTACTATCAACTGAGTGTTCACCCTGTGTCAAAGACTTCTTAGCATAAAGGATACAGAGATATGGGCACAGACCTGTAATCCCAGCATTTAGGACACTGAGACATGAGGGTCAATGGGTTTAAAACCAGCCTAGACTATACAGTAAATTCATGGCCAGCCAGAACTACACAGACCTTGTCTCAAAAACTCTAAATAAATAAATAATAGTGATACTTCTTAAGAGCTAAAATAAAGACCAGTCAAGTTTTGGTTTTACAATAGTAATTGCTTTTGCAGGGCCAGGGAGATGGCTCAGTGGAATAAGTGCTTCCTTGGCAAGCACAAGGGCTTGAATTCAATCCCCGGTTCCGGAAAAAAAAAATATATATATATACATAAATATTAATTGGTTTTGCATGGTGGCTACAAACCAAAACACACAATACCTTATTTTCCAAATACACATCAAAAGCTTTTTATTTAATACCCTGAAAAACAAAATGTAAATTAACATGTCAACAACATCATCTTGCTAACAAAGAGCTGTGTCATGTTACACAATATATCTTATAATTTTAATTATCATTGGTTTCCCTTGTGAGCCTTAATGCTGTACTCAGAAACATTCTGAATAGTTATCAATGGATTTCATCAAATCGACAAAAGGTCAGCCCATGGCACAACCACCACTGCCTAAAACTATGAACAGGTAACAGTCTTTGGCCCTTAATAGGTTTGTGAGGGCCAACTGAAGGCAACAATGTGAAGAATGGCAATTCCTGCTAATAATGGGCTGGTAGTTTAGCACATTCCCCTGATGGCTACAAAAATAAACATGAAATTTAAGAAAACATCCCTAGGAAAAACTATCAGGAATCAGTTTCTCACAGAAATACTATTGCTAGCCGGGCGTGGTGGCGCATGCCTGTAATCCCAGCACTAGGGAGGCTGAAGCAGGAGGATTGTTGAGTTCGAGACCAGCCTGAGCTACAAAGTGAGCTTAAGGCCAGCCTGAACTGCACAGTGAGACCCTGTCTCAAAAAAGACAAAAAAAAAGAAATACTATTGCTAATTCCAGGTCAGAGAAATAGATAAGGAGCTGGGAACATCCTGTCATAGCAGAAAGAAGCTATTAAAGACTACTAAGAGTTGTGTCAAAGAGATAAACAGGATTCTTTTGTATTATGTTCTCAACTTTCAGGTACCAGTGAAAACTTCCATGACAAACAGTTGAACTTAGACTAAGAATGTTTGAATACATCAAAGAACTTTATAGTATACAGAGGCAGGATCTAGGAGAAAAAAAAAACAAAAAAAAACATGCAGTTGGAACGATTTTTATCTCTGAGAGTAGCTGGCAAATATTAATGACTTGTTGAAGTCAACAAGTCAGCAAGAGTAGGAGACAAAGTCTGGAAAACCCAGAGACTACCAAGACTGGGGCATGGGAGTATATGTGAGTAGGGCATGGGGAGTACTGGTCAATCCATTTTACTCTCTGTTAGAATCCTGAACTGCTGCACTTTGGTGCTAAGGAAGTGAAAAATATACAGACATTAAGAAACACAGCACAATCTCAATCTACCTTTATCTCCACAGCTGAACCAAGATCTCAGACTCTCACAAGCCCTGCACAAGCAAGCATAAGTTTGGGCATATCATTCTAGGTCCCAAATTACTCAGGCAACATATAAAATGGAATCAACTAGATGTGCACAACCATAAAGCCCACAAAGAGAAATAAATCCCAATAGAGACCATTTAAAAAAAAAAAAAAAAAACTCAGAAAAACCCTAAGCTCTCAGGATTAGAGTTGGAAAATCGTATTTTAACCACATATATGGTTTCTTGGCTAGTGGTAGGCCTTGAACATGCTAGCCAAGTGCTCCATCACTGAGTTAAATCCTCAGTTGCAATAAATACAATGATTAAATGAAACATCAAACAGCTACAAGTGGTGGCCTAAGCCACCAGCAGCCAAAAGTGCATGGTGTTTGGTGGGCACTCAGATGCTGCAATGCAAGGCTGCTTTTGCTGTCCTCATGGCCCTGGCCTGGCCTAGCTATGCAATGCCCATGAGAATGCCGGACAAGCAGAAACTGACCTTGAACATGCCCACCACTGCCCTCAATGTGGCTGGAAGTGTCCACTTGACCACCACCACCATAGCCACATCCTTCTGGTACCCCTAGTTGCCAAGTGACTATGGGCTGTGCAGGAAACTGGGAATTTGCCCTGGAGCAAGAGAAGAAAATCAGACCCTTGTAGTAGGCAGCAAGAGCACCACAAAGAAGCTAAAGTAAGGGATCATCCAGTGCAAGTGCACTGCAGGTCCTACGGGCCACAAGCCCCAGGTCCTGTCTTGGCATAGGAGAAGGGGCATTACTGCTACCTGTTCAGAGAAACTCTGGTTTTCCAAGTGTCAAAAGTTTATAGTTTTTTTCTTCTGCCATGGTTTGCTACGCACTCAACCTAACCTCAAGGAATGAGAAAAGATTTCACAGGGAATTAGAGATTGTACCTTACATAGGAGGCCACCCCTAGTTTGGTTTGGTTTAAGCACTGATTTAAAAGATGCACATTACAGTATTTTGCAGCAAACTACTATTTAGACCCAGGATCCCAGTGTCACCTTTTAATCTCTTCTGAATACATTTACACCTTCCCAATTGTTCTTTGCTTTTTATCATAAATCCTGCCAACCTAAGAACTCCACTCTGCTTGACCCCACACTGGTTACGTTACCTACAGTGTATATGTAGTCCACTTTCATGGAGCTTCTTGGTTCAGGGATTTGGGTGACACTGCTTTGAAGTCAGTTCTAAAAATGCACAAGTAATAAATATAGAAGAACCACTATACTTAACAAAGACCCTGGACACTTTCATAGGAAGTCTCTGTAGATTTCAGTTCTGCCTTTGTTGTAAGGTGATCAAAACAACCTAAAGAAAATGACTAAAAACTATTTACATCTCGATATGTATGTATCACCTGATGTAATAAAGCTTATTTTCATTAACAATAACAAAAGAAATACCTATAATTACTAAGTTGAAAAACAAGATTGAACACTGGTAGAATATTACTGAAAATTAGATACAGATGTGACAAAAATACAATAAATTTAGTAAGAATAATAGCAGATTAATCCTACTAAAAATGAATGAACAAAAGAACATAAGAGTAAAACATCCAGAATGAAGAATGGAGGGTTAAAAGACAAAGTCCAACATACATTTAAATGAACACACAGAACAGGAAAAGGCAGCAGAAATTCCTGAAAAGAAGTCTAGAACTCCTGCAAAAGTAATAAAACACAGTCCCCCATGGATTCACTAAGACAAGAGTTGAGTTCTAAGCAGGATTTAAAACACTCCCCAGGGGTAGGGGAGATATCAGTAGAATAAGCACTCCTCTGGCAAGCACAAGGGTCTGAGTTCAATCTCCAGTTCCGGAGTCGGGAACTACCCCCTCAGACACATACATGCATGTGCACTCAGGAAGAAAAAAAAAAAAAACCTATAAAAAGAAAGAGATTCCATAAGCGCTTCTCTGACAAGTGTAAGGGCCTGAGTTCAATCCCCAGTTCCACCAAAAAAAAAAAAAAAAGAAAAAGAAAAAACTATGTAGTGGATTAATCAATTGTCAACTTATAATACCTAGCTGAACTGAATCAGTGTGGTGCTAGGCATGAAGGGCCCACCTGAGGATTATACCAAAGCATAAAAGGAGAGAACTGGTGGGAAGATGGGATGACATTCATTCTGGTAAGAACTCAGTTTCTCTCATCCTTGAAGGAGCCTGCTGTTGCTGAGAATGACTGCGATTCTTTGGGGAGTTTGGCCCTTACTCTGAGGGTCATGGATCATGTGCAGATCCTTGAGCCTACTTGTACAGATCCTTCACTGTTACAGACTCTCTAGCTTCTACTGCTCACCTTCGGACCTTCCCATTGCATATCCTTGACACAGGGAGGAGACACTGCCTGAGAAATTGTCAGGGCTCTAAGTCATCACCAAGACAGTGCTATGGGATCCAGGTCTCAGCTGGATTTTTGGGGTCTCTAGTGTGAGAGATCTCCTGCATTCTACTGCATGGGGGGGTGAATATTATAAAATAATCCTATAAATTATGTGTCCAGTATTAAATCTTTCCCCTTATAAACTGTGACTTCAATACTCTGCATGAATGATGAAGGCTGGTGCCATAGCTGAGAGGCAGAATGCTTGCCCAGCATGTGTGAGACTTGAGTATGGAGTTTGCGGGTAATATTAACTCTCCAGGCATGAAACATAAAGGATGTTCGTTTTTTTCATCAAAAAGAAAATGTTCCAAAAATAAAACATAGATTACAACAAGGAATGAAAATGAATAAAAAGGGTAAATCTATGGGTTAATCTAAATAGTTACATAAAGTAACGCCTAAGATAGAAATACAGAACTAGAACAGCAAACTAGAAGCATGTGGTAAGAATGACGTAAATGCAGTTTAAGTGTCTAGGAAGGGGAAAGTACTGTAAATGTTTTAAGTACATTTCAAGTTAACAGAAGAAGAAAAATTAAAAGAAGTATCCAAAAGAAGGCAGGGAAAAACACATAACACAGGTATAATAAGTAAAAAGCATGTATTAACAGATTTCAACTCAACTAGATCAGTCATTTTGTTATGAGCCATCCCAACACCCCCAAAAAGGAGACAAAAAATAATTATCAACAAGGTAAGCCGGGTGTGGTGGCGCAGGCCTTTAATCCCAGCACTCGGGAGGCTGAGGCAGGAGGATTGTTGTGAGTTCGAGACCAGCCTGAGCTACAAAGTGAGCTTAAGGCCAGCCTGAACTTCATAGTGAGACCCTGTCTCAAAAAAGACAAAAAATAAAAAATAAACAAGGCTTTTGTTATCCTATTATCTACTCAAGAGAATCATCCAACTATACATATATATCCATAAAAGAGTAAAAAAAGTACAAGGTATTTACCTTGTACATAATAATAATTTAATGCAAGATACTACAATAGGATTAACTATCAATTTAGGAACTATAACCTCCAAAGGTACTTTTTGCCTTAAAGAATACTTATTAATTTCTAGAGTTTGTGATTAACTCATGATCCACTGGGATTTTGAGTCTGGGAATGATCCAAGACTGAACTGATGTATAAGATATATAGCTCTAAATAAACATCCACTTCATAACACTTCCTCAAAATATGTAAAGCAAGCTAGGAAGCTAGACTGGGAAACTAAGAGAGACCTATATTTAGACAGACAGATAAATTAAAGGCTGAGGTGCTGCTCAGTGGTAGGGGATTAGATCTCCCTACAATGTCATAATCATGGACACTTGTCACTATGTATGTTGAAATCCATCGCACCAAAAGTGAACTCTAGGCCGGCCTGATAGCTCAGCGGACTAAAGCACCTGGTTAG
The DNA here is from genome assembly GCA_004027165.1 of Ctenomys sociabilis. Lineage (NCBI taxonomy): Eukaryota > Metazoa > Chordata > Mammalia > Rodentia > Ctenomyidae > Ctenomys > Ctenomys sociabilis. The sequence continues at coordinate 7,024 of PVKA01023975.1, forward strand.
GCAGAGCACTGCGGCCGGGTTCCATCCCTGGCATGCAGTGCCAGCCCTGCACACAGAGACTGCAATTGAGACTGGGCATGGTAGCACATGTCCGAGGGGCTGAAAACACGAGGATCACTACAAGTCTGATCTACATAGTGAAACCCTGTAGACCCTGTCCTAAATACAGGAAAAAAAAAGTGAACTCTAATGTAAACTATGGACTTGGACATCACTGGGAAACAGTCTGTATTATCAACTTAGTAGAGGCACAATATGACCTATTTTCTCCATTTCTAACCCTATTCAACAGAAGACCATACCAGAAATAAGAACATGAATGTTCATAGCAATACCACTCACAGTGTAACAGAAATCCAGCCCCCATCCTCCCTGTCTTAAGTCACTCTTCTCTCATTGCTGGGACAAATACCCAACACCCAAAATGAAGGAAGAAAAAGTTTATTTAGCTCACGGTTACTGCAGATTTCAGTCCATATTTGGCTGACTCCAAGCAGAATGGCACATGGCAGACAGCATCAGTTCCTGATGGCGGAACAACAATGCAACAAAGAGCAATGGCTAAAGAAAGTCTGTCTCTTTATATTACATTCATGCTTCCTGCCCCAGGCTGGAGGAAGTACTCACACCCATAATCCTAGCAGTACTAAAACCCATAATCCCAGAGTTGGATCACACAAAATCCCAGTGGATCATGAGTTAATCACAAACTCTAGAAGTCTGTACCCCAAGACTACATGAGGCTTTGGGGGGACAACTAGTCACAAACCATAACACTCCCATCCCCAGTATGCCCAGCAATTCCTGTTGCAGATCCAGGTGCTCCTGTCTCTTACAAACAGCTGGTCACTGTTATGCATACCTGGTCACTATAATGCATATTGTATAAACCAACACCAACTGACAAGTCAATCTACATCCGTATTTCCTGCTTGCTTACCCATATAAGCCCTAGACCACACAGGGCCTGATATTCTGGGAATGATCCCAATCAGTGCCTGTTGATGTAAATGATATCCTGGGTATTGTCTTGGTGTTTCTGCTTATCATTGCAACAGCAGCCCTGCTATAACATGAAAATGATGAGCCTCCTGCCCGGCAGAGGGGAGCATGCCCAAGATCCCAGCACTATCCCAGTACTCAAAATGCTGCAGCAAGAGTATTACCAGGATTTTGAGGCTAGCCCTTAACTATGTAGTCAGTACAAGGCTAGGCAGAACTGTATATAGAGACAAATAAAAAGTAAAAGACAGTGGCTCAGTGGAATAAGTGTTTCCCTGGCAAGCGCAAGGGCCTGAGTTCAACCCCCGGCTCCGCCAAAAAAAAAAAAAAAGTAAAAGACAGCGAGCCTTCTGGAACACCTGTCATTGGGAAGGGCACTGAATGACTTCTGCTCTTTGCTGAACTGACCAAGGCTTTCCCTGGAGGGAAAGGGTCCTTTAAATGGCAAGTGGATGAAAAACTCCTTATCTCAACCTTCCTGGAATTGCATGGTTATCCCAGGCTTTTCCTACCAAAAGTCCTCTTTGCTTCTTCCTCTTACCCCTTTGCCTGCTTAGATCTCCTGACTCCTTCATAAGTATTTTCCCCCAGTGAATGTTAATCTTATCTCAATCTGCTATCTTCTTATTCCTGAGAAACCTGATTAACTGACTGTTTTAGTTAACAGTCATTGCTGAGACAAAAAGCCACACCCAAAGTTAAAGGAGGAAAGGATTTACTTCACAGTTCGTTCTATTCATAGTTGGCAGGCTTCACAGACAACATGACAGAGGGGCACAACAATTTGTGGCAGGCAGACAGCAACAAAATAAGAAGCAAAGCAGAAAACAGTGAAGGACAAGCAGCAACCTTTTTTCTGTCCTTTACATTATATCCAGGCTACACACGTTTGGGATGAATAAGACCTACACACAAAGTGGGTCTTCCTATTATCCACACCCAATGAGTAGACTAATTTTAACAATCATACATCCTTAATCCCCCTCTAGCTCCAATCACCTGTGAAAAAGTCCCATCTATGATTGTATGTGGCTTTGGGGGCTATCTAGATACATGCTATCATACCCAGCAATTATCTAGAGGGGAATACTCTGCAATCATAAATAACTAACTATAACCACATGGAATCCCATCGATGCAACGCATGACAAAATGGTGGGTAGCTGCTTGAAACAAAAAATCTGTAATTCCTCTACTCACAGTATGCATCACAATTTTTTGAATGAAAGGCAAGTCTAAGTAAAAAGTAAATACTGTTCAAACCCATTTACTGCTAACTCAAAGTGCAAGGAGTTATCTGAAACCCCACGATGCCTCTTCCTCATTTACTCTACCACAGTTAAAGACTACTACAAACCTAGCACAGAAAACAGAGTTCTACAACTAGTGTCCTTTACCAAATGTTAAATTTCCCATGCAGTAAATAAAATGCCCAACAACCTGTTTTAGCAGTGACTGAACATTCTGGTACATAGTTACAATGATCATTCATTTTACCTTAACAGCACCACTAGACAACTGTTTCTAACTTTTCACTATCACATATAATGCTAGGAATGAAAACTTTATACCCACACAGTTGTCACATCAGTACAAATTTACCTATACAACAAATTCAAGCTGTTGGGTAAAATCAGGTATGCATTTTGAACTCTGTTCAAGTGTAGTGAAGCCACTCTCTGAAAAGGTTCTATCAAACTGTGGTCCCAGTAACAATAAGTTATTTATTTACAAGTTATGCAATTTAGATGAGCCTTACTTCATGTACTAATATTTCAAAGATGTGAAGAGTAGTTAAAGGGACCAGGTGTGGGAGAACTGGATGCCTGTTAACTCCAGCACTTGGGAGGTACGACAAGAGAAGTACCATGAGGATCAGCCTGTGCTACAAAGATCCTGTCTCAAAAACAAAATTAGTAGAAAGCACACAGAATTACTTTTATGTCTTGATAAATCAATTTAAAGGAAAAACTTCAGAGGATTATACGACACTAGACTAAACCAAAAGATGATCAATACCTTTAAACCATAGAATAAATTCTAAATAGGGGTTGCTAAGAGAGCTTGGTGGTCTAAGCGTCTGCCTGGCAAGTGCAAGGATCTGGGCTTGATCCCTGGTACTGCATGCCATGTTGTGCTGGCCACTGAAACTGGGCCACTGAAAGCAGGTGTGGTGGTACACGCTTATAATTCCAGCATTGGGGAGGCTGAGACAGGAAGATCACTATATGTCTGGGCTATGTAATGAGATCCTATACCAAATAAATAAATAAATTTGAAAAAAAAGCTTCATTCCAAAAAAAAAAAAAGAGCATCCAATAGACCTGGACTTTAACCAATAGTCTTTGTTACTATTTAGATGTAAAAAGCTCTCCCCAGCTCTCATGTTCATAGGCAAGGCTTTTGTAAGGATACTAGATCACAAAGCGCCAACTTCATAAGCAGGTTAATTTGGTGATGAGATCATAATTTGATAGCACTATTGGGAATCAATGAAAACTATGGAAATGGGGCCTAGCTGAAGGAAGGGGACTATAGCACATGACCTTATTCTCTGGTTCTCTCCCTTTGTTTTGTTTTTTAAGACAGGGTCTCAATACGTAGTTTAGGCTGGCCTTCAACTCACTATGTAGCCCAGGAGAGCCTTAAACTTCACGGTAATCATCCAGGAGCATGAAACCATGGCCTGCTGCTTTTTTCCTTTTGTCTCTCTGCTTTCCTCCACCCAAACTATCTACCAAGATATTTCAACTCTGCCAAAAGGTCTAAAGAAATACTACCAGTTAACTGTAGACTCAAACCTCTGACATCATGAAGCCAAATTACATATTTCATCTTTAAATTGTTTTTCTCTCAGGTATTTGGTCAAAAACCTAATAGGCTCTTCTAATAGTGCAACCAGGCACTGTTAAATGTTCTTTAACTTTAAAAGTTCAGGTAAGAAAATACTGCATTGCAAATAATGAATTAAATCTTTACATAGAACGCTTTAAGAATTTTCTGTATTGGGCAGGCAGATAGCTCAGCAGATTAAAGTGTCTGTTTAAGGCAGATGCAGGCCAATGAGATTAGGTGTGGTAGCCCACACCTGTAATCCCAGCGCTGAAAACAGGAGGATCACTATGAGTCTGATCTGTACAGTGAGACCCTATATACTCTGTAATAAATACACTTTTTAAAAAAAATTTACTGCATTTATTCATGGATCACTATTAAACTAAATTCAAGTCCTTAAAGAAACCTTCAACTGGGTGTAGTACACACTTGTGATCCAAGCACAGGAAAGTCTGACGTAAAACCACATAATCAGGTAAGACCTTGTCTGAAAAAAATAAGAGGCTGGCATACTGCCACATGCCTATAATGTTATTGCTCAGAGAGCTGAGGCAGGAGAATCATTTAAATTTGAGGCCAGCCTGGGCTACAAAGTGAGTTTAAGGCCTGCCTGAACTATATTATAGCAAGACCTGCTCAAAGACAAAAACAAGGGGCCAGGGAGATGGCTCGGTAGAGTAAACACTTGTCTGGCAAGCACAAGGACCTGAGTTCAATCCCTGGTTCTGCCAAAAAAAAAAAAAAGCAAACAAACATAAAACAACCTTCAAAAAGAGTAATTTGGGTGACCATGGAGGGTCGGCGCTAGTTGCCGCTGGAGGCCAACCCTGAAGTTACCAACAGACCTCAAACAATTAGTTCTACATCCTAACTGGCAGTTTGTTGGTATATATGGAATGGATCCTGAACTCCTTAGCATGGTACCAAGAACAGTCTGTGCAGTGTTACTTCTATTCCCTATTACAGAAAAGTATAAAGTAGTCAGAATAGAAGAGGAGGAAAAAATAAAATCTCAGAGGCAGGATATTACATCATCAGTGTATTTCATGAAGCAAACCATCAGCAATGCCTGTGGAACAATTGGACTGATCCATGCTATTGTGAACAATAAAGATGCACTTTGAATCTGGATCAACCTTGAAAAAATTCCTGGAGGAGTCTGTGTCAATGAGCCCTGAAGAACGAGCCAGATACCTGGAGAACTATGACGCTATTCAAGTTACTCATGAGACCAGTGCCCACGAAGGTCAGACTGAGGCACCAAATATAGATGAAAAAGTAGACCTTCATTTTATTGCATTAGTTCATGTAGATGGGCATCTCTATGCATTAGATGGATGGAAACCATTTCCAACTAACCATGGGAAAACTAGTGATGAGACTTTTATTAGAGGACACCATAGAAGTTTGCAAGAAGTTTATGGAACGTGACCCTGATGAATTAAGATTTAATGCAAATGCTCTTTCTGCTGCAAAGATTGTCAATGGAAACACTACATACTGTATTATTTACAACAGAAGTTAAATTTCTGCTGCCGTACACTAACCGAAAAAATTTGATATTTTCATTAACTTGACTGATTAAACTTTATGTGAATTAAAAAAAAAAAAGTAATTTATCCAAATGAAACAAAGAACTAAAAACTCTACATAAAGGCTAAGCACGGGGTAGGAGGGGTATACAAAATGCATACTACCAAGAGGGAGGGAGAGAAGGAGGGAGGGAGGGAGGGAGGGAGAGAGGTAGGGAACAAGGGAAGGAGGGAAGGAGGAAAGGAGGGAAGGAGGGAAGAAGGGATGGGCAGGGGGAAGGTGCATAGGCACATTGAGGTTCACTAATAAAGCTGATATATTAGCATTAGTACCATCCATTCAAATTAGAGGAGGGATGGGGCTATCAACGGAACTAGAATCTACTGGTCGTGGTTTAGTTTACAGTCAGTGCTTTCTGCAGTTGATCAAAAAATTTTGTATAGTAATTACTAATTTCATCCCCCAACTACACTTTAAATTAGTTTTCAGAAGGAAGAAACACATAGGTTTAAAATCAAAGAGTACTGGGTATCATGGTTACTTTCACGTTACTGGAACAAAATACCCACCACTCAAAGTTAAAAGGGGAAAGGCTTATTTAGTCAGCTGGCTCCAAGGCAGGACAATTATAAAACAGCAGCATCAGCAGCTTCTAGAATTCCTTTTCATTTATATTCAAGCATGTAGGCTGGTGCCACCATGCCCAGAATGGAGCTTTTGTCTTCAGTAAATACATTTCAGCTATACCTTAGCACTACACTAACACTAAATCAGTGTGCCATGGATATAGCTTAGTGATATGGTGCCTGCCTGGCAAGTGCAAAGTCCTGAATTCAATTATAGATACCAATAAAAAATAAATCAGTGAAAGGCTGGAGAGATAGCTTGGCTGACTAAGTGCCTGCCTGGTAAACATAAGGACCCAGGTTCAATCCCCAGAACTGCATGCAGTGCCAGTCCCACACTGTACCAGCCAATTAAACTGTTGGTGCATGTCTGTAATCCCAGCACTGGGGAGGCTGAGACAGGAGGATCTGTATGAGTCCAAGCTGTGTAGTGAGACCCTGTACCAAATAAATATTTAAAAAATAAAATAAAAAATAAATCAGTAGACTAATCCTGTATCACACACCCATGAGATCCAGCCCCCTCCCAAAGGCCTCACCTATAAGGGAGTGAGACTTTGGGGGATGTCTAGAGATAAGCCATAACACAGGGCCAACAAGTATGTATGGAGAGTGAGAAAACAAAGGCACAACTCCAGCAGAGCGGGCACCTTTTAAGGTCAGCATATTCACAATGGGGCCCAAGAACAGGTGGGCAGGCTCAACTTACTGCCCACTTTCTTTGCCTGTCCAATTACTCACAGTACTTTCTCCCCACCCACAAAGAACAGTCTTGCTCAGGTTAGCACAGCGAGGCCATTTTTCCTAAATAATAAAGACACAGAGAGCTGAGAAGAAACAACCAAGTCAGTGTTTAATCAGGGAAGGAGACTATTATGTAGTTTCTCCTTTTCTATTTCCCATACCCTAAAACCACGTTTAAATTTCCATAACCTTTAAAAAACAAAAATAATCCTTTACTTGCGTTACCCCACTGTGGCTTATGGTGTCATCAGACAATGACTTTCATAATCCCCATGAGCTCACTGGATTTTATTCTCATCACTTTATACTATGTTTGTGAATGCTGTTTTTTTTTTTTTTTTTTTTTTTTTTAACATATTTGATACAGGGTTTACAAGGTCTCATTACACAGATCAGACTCTTATCTTTCTGTTTTCAGCCTCCCAAGCACCGGGATTACAGATGTGTGCCACGACACTCAGTCTCAATTGCCGTCTCAGCATGCCATGGCTTGCTGGGGATCAAACCCCTGTCCCTGTACCTGCCTAGGCTATCTGGCCAGCCTGTGAATGTGTTTCTTGGTTCTCCTCATCTTTCTTTCCTCCTTTCCCTAACTCCCAATGTTCTATTCTAAAAGCTATTCTTATTTGCCCCTCATGTAACTTGAAGGAACAGACTAGTTGATGGAATATCCATTTGAGAATGCTGAATCTAAAAGCTGATCTAAGAGATGGAAAACTTGGGGGATTCTGTGAACTACCTGATGTTATCACCTAATACGCATCTTTTCTTGGTTTTCAGAAAGAAATATGTTCAAAAACTAGCTGGAAATTATAGAAAACAGTATTACTGAATCAGCAATGTTATCTTCAACTGTGGTGAAATTTTTATACATTATTTTTATCACATTGTCACTAATATCAATTATTGAAAAAAACTTTTGACCTCCCTATAAATATGAAACAGGCACATACAGAAACATAGGGTACACAGTAATCAAATAAGTAGTAAATAGTAGGTATTTTTCCCACCCTACAAACTCTATTGAATGAAGAAAAAAAAAGGCAAAATAGCAAAAGGTCTGTAAGCTATGAACTCAAGGCTACAAATAAGGTCCAAACATTGTCAGGATGGTGTCATAATTCTGATGTGCTCCTTCTCTTAAGTTTTTTGTCTAGATGTCCCTCCTTCCCTAAAGCCTCATGTGGTCATAGAGTTTTTCTTTGGGGGGGGGGGGTGCTGGCTGAATCCAGGGTGACTGATTTACGGCGCAAAGCTAGAATTAAAGAATTGGGCCAGCAAGATAACTCAGCAGTCTAAAGCACCTATTTAGGCAAGCTCATGGACGGCTTGCAGTTTGAACCTGGCACCACATACCACACCAGCCCCACCCCAAGATAGGCTGAGCAGGCCATTTAAAAAAAAAGTGATTGCTGGGTTAGTCCACCAATTAGACTGGCACTACCCTAATCCCAGCAGTCTGGATAAAATCAAAGAGGCAGAAAAAGATTTGTTTTCCTTGATTGTTGCTTTACTACTTTCTGCCCACCATGACAAGTTATCCTCTGCCAAGCCACTCTAACTTGGAACCAACTGATTGCAGACTGAAACTTTTACAAACTGTGAGATAAATAGACCTTTTGTCCTTTAACCTTGGGTGCCAGATATTTTGTCTCAGCAATAAAACTAAGACACCATCTAATGTTTGGACCTTATTTGCAGCCTTGAGTTCATAGGCTTACAGCCTACTCAAATAGGAAGGAAGTCCTTAAGGACCTTTTACTTTTCTGACCAGTCCTAATACTCTAACAAATCCCTAAAGTAATACACATACACATGTCCATATTTTTGAAAATTGATCTACTGGTTCTATTTTCTGACTGAATTCAAACTACATGATCCTGAAGGGGGAAAAAAATTACAGAGTTAGGGGTGCAGCTCAATGGTAAAGCACTGCCTAAGCATGTGCCAGACCAGGATTCCATCCAAAGAACATATAAAACACAATTACAACTTAACTCATGTTTATTTTATACCCACCACATGATCAACATCAGTGAAACAACCAAACGTTTAGCCACACAGCCTCAATTTCTTCATTATTTAATCTTCGCTACTGCAGAGTAGTTTCAGTATTCACAAAGCAGCCACTGTGTGAAACACTAAAAAATTATGAGCAAAAACAGCAAGTCTGCTTTCATGGAAGGCAAACTTCTTGGGAAAACTAAATTTATTTCTAAACCATGTAACAATTTTGAAAAGCACCAAAAGGATTTGACTTCAGGAAGGTCAAGAAAAAAAACTCAACTACCTGAAAAAGCCCATGGCTGTTGTAACAAGAAATGGCTATCAGTGGAGAGCAAGCTTTCCATTTCTATTCACATGAAAAGAAAACTGCATGAAGTGGCACTCTACTCTAAGTCCAGCACTCAGGAGGCTGAGGCAGAAAGCCTGCAGAAAATTAGAGGCCAGCATGCAATAGAGTATGACCCTGTCTGAAAAGATGCCCCATCCCCCCCAAAAAGGTAAAGAAAAACATTTCAGAAAAAAAAAAAGATAAGTACCAGGATCTCTAGAGGAGCAGCAGAGCCTGGAAACACAGGAGACTTTAAAGAAGGCCCAGTATCCCTGAGGTAATGAAAACAGGAAACTGGACTGAAAGAATGGGCCTGTCTCAATTACTCTTCTCTCCTTGCTGGAAGGAAGGAAAGGTTTATTTAGCTCACAGTTACTGGAGGTTTCAGTCCATACTCAGCTGGCTACAAGGCAGAGCAGCACAGGGCAGACAGCATCCAGGCATGGCAACAGCAAAGAGCCAGAGCAAAATGGAGGCCTAACAGCAACAATGGCAACAGAGAGGAAGTCTGTCTCTCTGTCTCTCTTGTATTACATCCAGGCTCTGCCCCTGGCTGAGGGGGGGAAGTACTCACACCCATAATCCCAGCAGTATTAAAACTGATAATCCCAGTGGAACATCAGTTAATCTCAAACTCTAGAAGTCCCTGCCCCATGACTGAATCATGCTTTAGGGAACAACTGGACACAAACTGTAAGAGGGACTTAAAGGGCCAGCCAGATAACTCAGTGTATTAAAGTGCCTACTTAGGCAGAAACAGAGGCAGGGGATTTTATCCCAGGCCTGCCATGCTGGCCCCACCCCTGGGGCGCACTGAGATGACGACCAAGAGTGGACTTGGTAGCACTTGTCTGTAATCCCAACACTTGGGAGGCTGAAAATTGGAGGATCACTACAAGCCCAAACCGTGTGTGATATCTAGTAGATCCAGCATTAAATACATTAAAAAAAAAAAAAAAATTGGGCCCTAACAACAACAAAAAAGCACAGCAGTTGACCCATCCCACCCTGCACACCAATCCAGTTTTGCTTTCCACCATCTGTTTCAACTGTGTAGTGAGACCCTGTAGAGCCTATATTAAACATATATATAGTACTAAAAATAGCAACTAGAAAATTCCAGAAATAAAGTTTAAAAGGCTAGACATGTACCTCTCAATGATAGAGCAACTGCACAGCATGCACAATCATCTAGATTCTATGTTCTGTTACAGTGATATAGATATTAAATCGTACTCTTTTGAGTGGTGTAAGGGAATCTTGTGCCACCCTGTTCTAACCTGCCCAAAATGTGAATTACACCTTTAGCTGGCATATCCATAATTATATCTACATATACAGCTGGCCAGTTAGTCATGTAATAGTCACCTCGGTTATCTGATCCACTTTTGTGGCATGGACAGTGGTGTGTTCAAGTAATACTTATCTTAACAAAGGCCTCAAAATACAAAAATAGTGATTTGGCATTTGTATTGCCAAAGAAAAGCCCTAAAACACTTCCTGTATTGAAAAGTTGCAAGTTCCACACATAAGAAAAAACCTACGATGTCAAAGTTGTCATATATATAGTACTAGGCTAGGAAGACACCTCCGAGGTTTAAGCACTTGCCTGGCAAGTGCAAGGATCTGGGTTTGATTCCCTGCACCATATATTGTGCCAGCCCTGGAACTGAGTATGACGACACACGCCAATAATTCCAGTGTTTGGGAGGCTGAAAACAGGAGGATCACTACAAGTCCAATCTGTGTGAGACCCTGTACTAAACGTGTGCGTGCATGTGTGTGTGTGTGTGTGTGTGTGTGTATATATATATAATCTATAGTATGAATGAATTTTCTCAATGAAACCACAGATAAAAAGAAAACAATAACTAAAGCTGGGCATGTGGTACATCCCTATAATCCCAGCACTGTGGGAGGCTAAATCAGGAAGATTGTAAATTTCAGCCCAGCCCAGGCAACTTTTACTTGCATGAAAATAAGAAAGGGTGGTAAGTGTAACAATGTCAATGCCCTGGTACTGGGGGGCGGGGAGAGAGGGATTAAAGTGATAATAATTCTCACATGGCAAGTGCTTAGTTAAGATGGAAAAAGGAATAGACTTGAGGGTAAAAATCAAATAGGGGTGAAAATGTGCTTTAACTGACAGTAACTCACTGTGCCAGAAGCTGGGCCAAAAGAAGATTTAAACACGGGGTACCATATAAGGAGATACCCGGCCAATGACTGCAAATAATGGAGAGCAAAATGGAGGCCTAACACATACACTGAAATTTAGAACAGTTTATCACGGGTATGCGTAACATAAAAATAAACACTCTATGCAAGTCTGGAGCCATCTCCTTTTCAGGCATCCACCTATGGTCTTAAAATGTCCACAGATAAAGGGCAATAACCAACCACCCTGAGGCCACATTTTAAAAATTTTTTGAGCCAGGCACCTGGTGGTGCCCACCTGGAATTCTAGACTTTGGAAGGCTCAGCCAAGAAGATACGGAGTTAAAGCCTGTCTTCACTAAAAAGCATAGTGATGGTGTGTAGGTTGAGAAGACACACACCTGGCTGGCCCTTAAGGCAATGGGAAACCATGGAGTTTTCCATAAAATAACATGATCAGATTTACCTTCTTAAAACCAAATATGAGTTTATCTGTTTATTTTTGTGGTAACAGAGATTGAACCCAGGTCTTTCTGATGAGATACATTCCCAACCCTTTTGAGATAGGGTCTCACTAATGCAAATCTTAAAACTTGATATCCTCCTGCCTCTGCCTTTGTGCTAAAATTATGAGCACTTATATCATGCAGTAACTTTCCTATTTTTTAACACTTATAAAACTATGAATATATTTACCTCACCCAAAACTTCACTAAAGCTACCTATAACCTATATAAATACAAATCACTTTATGTACCAAGTCACTTATTGCAGTATTTCTGTTAGCAACATAACACAAATGTTCATCATTAGGGTATTGCAGGGATAAATGAAGGTAGAGCTCTTATGAACAGGTCTCCAGGTACAGTCATTTCTTGGTATCTACAAAAATTGCTTTCAGGACAGACACCACACACATCACTCCACAGGTACCAAAAATCTTTTAATGTTCAAGTCCCTTATATAAAATGGTGTAGTTACTTCCATATAACCTAGGCCAGTGAAGACTAAGTGTGCAAACCACAACCCCAAACCAATTTATCACAAAGTGCCAATACTACATGTAAACCTCAATATTGAGGTTTTAGTTTAGAAAAAACTCACACATTAACACTTTTGTCTTAAAAGAAATACATAGTAATAGCTTTCAACAACACAAACTTTTTAGTGAAAGATGATAGTTTGCCTTTGGCATGCTTGTGCATAATTTTTCATGTGATCTTCACTACTGTATGCATGCTGATAATTTCTGAAAACCTTGACTGGGGTGACTTGGCTCACAAGTTGACAGAGGGCTCTGTGTGCCCACTGCAGACAAGTGCCATACATTCACTACCACTGATCTAGACAAATCCTGCTGCACACTTTAAATCACCTCTAGTTTATAATACATAATATACTGCAAATAATCATACTGAATTATTTACAGAAAAAAATGTAAGCATTCAGCAGATTTCATTTTCAATCTATAGCTCTTGAGCCATATACTAAAATTCCTATCTGCAAAACCTACAGATAGTCAACTGCATCAAGTAAAACGCAGAACAGTGCACAGAATGTTTGTCATCTACGGTGTGAGGAAAAAAAAGTGTTTCTACTGAAAAAATTGAAGCCAGGTATAGTGGCATACTGGTAAAATCCTACCACTCTGTGGTTGAGGCCAGAAGATCCTAAGTTCCAACCCAGCTCAGACAACTTAGTTAGATCCTGTCCCAAAATAAAAATAAAAAAGGCTGGAGATAAAGCTCAATGAAAAGGCCCTGAATTCAATACCCAGTAAAAGGAGAGGCAAGGAGAGAGGAGGGGAGAAAGGAAGGAGGAGAGGGGAGAGGGAAGAAAGGAGGGGAGGAGAAAAAAGCCCCACAGCAATAGAACAGATATTGCAGAAACTAGCCAGGAGAGGACTGATTAAGTGAACAGAATGAGAGATCAGGAATAAAACTGTTTATATTCAGTTCATTCCTGAATTACATAAATGCCCTCATAAATATTTTACTTGGTGAACAACTACAATGAAAAATTAAAGCAATCCTTTAAAAGTTAAGTATTTCATGAAAAAAATCAAATATTTTAAGTAGTTTTATAATTCAGAATGTTAACTATTGTGCGTTTGGGGATCCACTTTAAAAACAACATAAACCTACACCTGCAAACTAAACAAATACATGTAGATTGAACTCAGGCCCTTGAGCTTGCCAGGGAAATGCTTATTCCACTGAGCCATCTCCCCAGCCATGTAGGCTGAAAAAAAAAAAAAAACCACTAGGCAGGCTGATACGTGCATGTAATCCCAGTACTTCAGGAGGCTGAAGGACCATAAATTTAAACCCAGTATGAGCAATTTAGCCATTTTTTTTTTTTCTTTTTCTTCTCGGAACCGGGGATTGAACTCAGGCCCTTGCTCTTGCCAGAGAAGCACTTAATCCACTAAGCCATCTCCCTGGCCCCTCTGTCTTAAGAATTAAAATAAAAAAGCCTCAGGATATAGCTCAGTGAAAAATGCCAGGGCTTAGGTTTTTAAAAAACAAAACACTATTCTGATCTAGAAACATCTTAAATAGAATCTTTTGAAGCGTCTTCCTAGTGCCTTCACTCTCTCAGCATTCAAACAATACCCACATCAAATGGACCACACATCTAATCCAATGCTGAATACTCTTGAGCCCAGTTTGAACCTACTCCTCTGCCTCAGCTGACTCCTCCCCTTCCAAGAGGCTCCTCTGGAGACCACGTATCATTTCCACCTCCCATGGGGCTCTAAAACATGACATCAATCCCAACTCTCATGGTTTTCTCCAGTACCAAATGACACACACCAAAGTTATTCATGTGAAATAAGAGCTTATATCTTGCCTCAGCCAATGCGGTGGTGCACATCTGAAATCTCAGCACTTTGGGAGGCTAAGGTAAGACTGTTTGAGGCCAGCCTGGGCTACATAGTGAGATACTGCTCCAAAAACAAAAATAAATGAGCAAGTAAGTTAAATATGGGGCTGGGGAGATAGCTCAGCAGCATAAGCATCTGCCTCACAAACACCCCAAGTTCAATCCCCAGTACCACAAAATAAACTAACAGATAAATATGTGGCCCTCAAATTCATGCTTATACCAAGCAGGCATGGAAAAATACAGGATGTACAGTGGTAATATCCCCACATTATCATCAAAGTTCACTAGGCATTTACATACACTGGGAGCCCTAGTTATCACCTTAGAGTATTAAGTAGTACTCTAATACAGCAGGTCTTTTAATTTTATAAGACCAATAAACACACCAGGAAGGAGTAAAGGCAACAAAGGAGCTGTCTTTCAGCTGGGACCCAAATCCAGCTGATGATCCGTAAAGACTTTCATTCTCAGGCCTTGGCTCCTGCCCTCCCCTCACCCACACTTTCCTTTCTTCCTATACTACTCTTGACCTAGGTAGCTAGTTTTGTTAGGGAGAGTAGCCAGAGATACTCAAGGAGGCCCAGAAATGGTAACAAGCAGGGTTTCATTTAACGTACTGAAGATACACCCCAACGGTTACCACTTAGGAATATCAACACTGATGTTAGGAAAGTAGCACTTTATATAGCAGTTGGTCCTGTTTCTAAAAATAGCAGGCGATGTCCAGAAAGGTACAGTACAGAGTTTATCCAATCACATGTTTTAATCATAGTCATGGGGTCATTACAGCATTTGTCAGAAACAGGATTTATCAGAAATAGAAACTGTAAATCTGGAACTGTTTGGCATCTGATACAGGGAACAAGAGGAGTTCATTTAAAGTTTAAGGGTTTACAATGGAGTACCGAAACAATGGAGTCTCTGCCACCAGTCAAGCACCACTTCCTCTTCCCAGATACTCTACAACATATATCCCTTCACTGTATGAAGTACTTCCCTGTCACTCTGTAAAGATACATTTTCATTAAGTTACAAGGCCTGTTCTAGAAAGGACTAATGGCAACTCTAGGATGGTAAAGTAGCCTAAAGTATAGATGTAACTAAACTGGGGGGCAGGGGGCACACACAGGGCTGTAATCCCAGATGCCCAGGAGACTGAGACAAGTGGATGCAAAGTTCAAGACCACTCTGGACAACTTAGCAAGACCCTGGGTCAAAAGGTGAGAGATGGGACCAGGCACAATGGCTCACAGAAATTCCAGCACTTAGGCTGAGGCAGAAGGATCACCCCAAGTTGTGGCCAGCATGGGCTACAGTTAATGAGAGGTCAGGGTCAACTACACCATGTTTCAAAAACACAAGGCAGAAGACAGTGGGGCACACATGACTTGAACTGTAGCTCAGTGATAGGGCATTTGCATAGCAAAACAAACTTAAACTGGACTCAACAATGAAACAAAACTAAGGAAACTATTTGAAAGAAAGAAAAAAACTATTAGTAACTGAAAAATTAAACAGTGGAAAGGAGGGAAGAAATTCCCACTTATAGGAACCAGCTGTTGTACCCTAAATCCCTTTCATTTTAATCTCATAATTGGCTGTGTAACAGATTTAATCCCAGTTTGCAGCTAAGGAATCAAAGGTTTAAAAGGTTACTATGCCAAGCTACTTTGCATGTAGGGTCACGTTTATAATCCCCAGCACTCTTGGAGGCTGAAGCAGAAGGATCTCAAGCTTGAGACCAGCCTGAGCAACTTATCGATCAGTAACTTGCAAGACTTGATCTAAAAATAAAAAAGGCTGAGAAACAGCTTAGTTCAAAGGCCCTAGGTTCAATCCCCAGTGAAAACACAGAGACACACACACACAAAAAAAAAAAAAAAAAAAAAAAAAAAAAAAAAAAAAAAAAAAAAAAAAAAAAAAAAAAAAAAAAAAAAAAAAAAAAAAAAAAAAAAAACATGGTGACTCACTGGCTAAGGCTTTTTTTTTGGCTATGTCTTTCAACCAGTAAAGAGCGGAGTTTTGATATTCAACCCAGAGGGTCCAGACTTGAATAACCATGCCAACTCTACAGCACATTCTTTTCATAATATCATGTATTCCAAACAGCAAAAGAATCAGGCAAAATAACTGATTCTCTTCGTGAGACTGTTCATTCAAGACAAAAAAAAAAAAAAAAAAAAAAGACATTTAATTAAGCACCTACTAAATGTAAATGTAAGTATTTAAATGCTTCTCAGCAACTTGACATTCTTTTAGGTGCACTAAAACAAATGCCTGAACACACAGTCAAACCCCTAAATATGTATAATTACCCCTTCAGAAACAAAAAAAGTATTCACATATTTCTAACCAGTAGAAAAAAACATGCTGACAAGGAGTATAGCCAGTAAAGCTGTAACTGTGTGCAATCAGGCATGTCCCAGGAAAGTGAAAACATTAATTGTTTAATTCTTCCTGTTAAAGACTAGTACAGTAACTTTCTTATCAACATGAGCCAAATCTGATAGGACCCACAAGATGTAGTGCACACACAAGCCACATTAACACCATGACCTTTCAGTCCACAAAGGAGAGAACACAACTAACCAAGATACAAGACACTGTCAAACAAAAATTACAGGAGCCCATAGCGTTACTGTTCTCATCCCTCACCACCCCAAGTGCAGGACTGAGGCCAGGACTTCTGTACTCCGCTTCAACTCTAGCCCCTCATCCCCTTTAAATTTTGAGACAGGCGCTCACTAAATTAAGACTGAGCTCAACTTGCAATCCTGCCTCCATCTCCCAGAGTACTGCAATACAAGAATCATGCCACCATGCCCATCTAGGATGGCCACTTTTTCCAGTAAGCATCCATTTGGCTCTAGTACATAGGTCAAAATGGAATCATTTACAATGACATTAACCAAAACTAAGTTGTTACCTGACCTAAGAAATCAGGAGAAGCAAACTTCCCCAACAAGCCAGTTTCAATTCACATGAAAATGAAGTTCCTTCTGCTTCAATTCCTTACAAAAACATAAGGAGAAGGCATTTATTGTTAACCAATCAGTTATTTTTCTATTGCTGTCTTCCTGTCACAGTCTTGTTAGGGAAAGTAACTGAAAGGACCAACATCTACATTCTTTGTTTCTACTTCCTCAGATCTTTACTATCTGGAAAGCCAGCACCCAACCTCATTGCAGTACACTTGCAGTCCCAGCTAGCTGACTTGGGAGGCTGAGGCTGGAGAGTCACTTGATCCCAAGGCTTTGAAGATCTCTGGGAAAAATAACAAGACCTCAATTCAAAAAATAAACAAGCACATAAATAAACTTTTTAAAAAAACAAACCAACCTCTTCTGCTCAGCTAGCATTCTACTTTTATAGAATTAAGAGTAATGTTTCTAAGATCACAAAGCCAATTAAGATCTCTAAATTGTAATTTTGTTCTTTGATAATGCCAAGAACCACATTTCCCAATGGCTGTTTCAGAGAATATTGTATTTTAGTGTTTAAATATTGCACCAAAAAACAAGAAAAAAGGGTTCGAGAGGAAAATATGGAAAACACTACTGCAATATTTTTCAGCTCTTCCGAAATGGTCTTTGTTCCCCCTATGGCATTTCTGAAAATGACATCATCAAGAATGTCACCTTCAGCAACATTGACACCAAAATTAAGTTACTGACACGCTATTGTTACTTTTGTTCTGCATTGATAATTAAAGGCACTACCAAAAATAGGACAATCAGTCAGGGACAGTGGCACACATCGGTAATCCCAACACTCTGGGAGCCTAAGGCAGGAGAATGGCAAATTCCAACCCAACCTGGGCAATTTTGGAGACCCTGTCTCAAAGTGCAACGGTCCTGGATTCAATTCCCTGTATCACCAAAAGAGAGATACAGACAGAGATAGAGAGACACTAGATTCAGCGTTGAACATGCTGTTATTCCACACGCATGTTTTCAACCAATCCAACAAAAAATATCTGGGAGGAGGGACTGTCATATTAATTATGTACCAATATCACCATTCCCTAAATACAACAAAGATACAAACTGTACGTGACAGAAAATACAACAGTAATAGGAATGATTAAAAGTATATGGAAGGATGTACAACGTGTGAAAGCTGTATGTAAACACCAAACTATTTGCTACAAATGATGAGTAGCCAAAGTTTTGATATCCAAGACCTACAATCCAAATCTTTTGGGACTAAGGGTCAAATTTACTAGAGAAATCCTGTAAATCAATGAAAAAATTTTAAAAATAGGAAGTAAACTAGATGTGATGCCACACACCTGTAATCTCAGCCAACAAAAAAGCCAGTAATATTTTCTCATAAGAAACCAATACCTGTCACCCATAATTTGGATATAAACATATTGTGCAACCTTAATATATAATTATCAAACGTGATAATGAATGTTCTGTAAATTACTATCTACTAAGATAGGGTTTTTCGGTTCTTGCCCATTAACTAAAGCTAAGGGGGGAGGAGAGATTAGAAGACGTCTCATCATTTCACTAGACCTAAAATTTCACAACCTCTACACTGTTCACGTCAGTGCTCAATGCACTCAAGTATACACACAACCAGGATTAGACTTAATTTTTACAGCCTAACAAAAGCTATGCAGAAAGCAATTACTGTACTCTGCATCAATCCTTTCAGACTGCAGAGTTCCTTCCAGAAAATTCGAAAAGATAAAAGTTATTGACATATTCCCATTTCAGTAAGGACATATGCTTTGGCATAAATCATACTACACAGTGAAATCCTTTTGAACAGCTGAACGTACCTGGTACTGCTTTATGATGTATACGATAAACAAAATATTTTGGTCAGGAGTAAAATCACTTAGAAACATAAGGAATACCCGGAATCTACTCAAATTTGTTTAAAACGCAAAGCAATGTTCTAACAATTGCGTACACAAACTTTGAGATGCGCACGGAACGACGTCGACGACTGAATCCATTGCTCAAAACGCACCCCCGTAAGCCTTCCGAGAACGAAGCACATCAGTGCAGGAAGCCGGCGACCGCGACCCGCGCGCTGCGCAGTCCCGGCCCCGCACACCCACCGAGCGCGTTCCTGCGCGCACACCCAAGGTCACGCAGGATGGGGTTCCGCGCCCCCTGGCAGGAGGCAGGGCACTGGGGCGTCAGCCGAGCCCGCAATCCTCACGAGACGTCGCAGCGGCAGGGCCGCGACCCCCAGCCTCCAGGGGCGGCCAGGCCCCGCGCGTCCCCGGAGTGACCTGCCCGCGGGGGTCTCGCCACTCCCCTCCCCCCCGCGGCCCCAGTTATGCAACCCTCCCCCGCCCCCCGCCCCCGCCCCCGCCCAGCTCCGAACAAAGCGCGCGCGAAGGGGCCGAGAGCCAGGGACCGACTGGGGGCGGCCGCCATGTTGGCGGGGGCGCAGAGGACCGGGTGGGGGCGCCGAACAAAGGAGCGCGCGCCCGCCCCAGGCCCGGCCCGCCACGCCCGACCAGTAGGGGGCGCTAAGGGGCGCCGCCCGCGGACAATGCGCCCCAGGCCCGCGGGCCGCGCTCACCTGAGTCCCCGGCCGCCGCTGGACCGGCCGCTCGTGCCCTTCACAGCCCACACCCGCCATGTATGCCTCACCTCCTGGCCACCGAGGCCGCCGTCCTGAGGCCTCGAGGGTCTGCCGTCGCTCGCCTCACGCTCCCGCCAGCCCAGCCGAGCCAGACGGCGCCTCCCCGCCCCCGCTCCTTGCCGCGGCCGCCGCCCGCCCCCCGGCCGCCAAGGCGCACGCGCACTGCGGCCGCCGAACTGCGACGGCCGCGCCGCCCCGGCGCCCGGCGCCGACGGTAGCACTACGCAGGCGCGGAGACGGGGCGGGGAGGGCGCGGGGCGGGGCCTGGCGCGGCTCACCTGGAGGGCGGGGCGCGGGCCCCGGGGTGCCAGGTGGTGCCTGAAAGTGGCGGCTGTCGGTGCGCACTTCCTGGAGCGCAGAAATCCCGAGTAGGGTTCCATTTTTGGTGCTGTAGTAGGGCTTTGGAGAAATGGCCAGCCCTATCTCCTGGACGTCAGCAGCCGTGGTCCTGAGGCATTAGACCTCGAAGATGGATGAAGTTGCATCATATGGTGTGGCTGGTGCGCAAGACAGGTGAGCTCTGAGCGACGCAGACTCCGCAACTTGGCCCCGTCGTCCAAATTGGACTTGCTCTCGGGGCTTTCTAGACGGGGCCTTCCTCTACCACTGCACTGCGGAGCGGCCGGCAGACGCCTTTCCTCACCCACAGCTGCCTCCTTGCAGAACGCCAGGAGCGCAGCCTGGCTGACAGCCCAGAGCGTCACCTTACCCGCACCTGGTGTGGCTTCTGCAAGACCAGAAGCCTCCTTCGTCCCATCGCCTTGCAGAAGACCTCACCCAGTTTTCCTCACAAGGTTTGGAGGAAACCTTGAACTTCGGTTTCACTTTCGATACACAGTTTTTCCGCTCTGCAGAAGAAAGGGGAGAGAATCCAGCTTGACCCTGTCTTCTTGTGGCCCCTCCCATAGCCCAGTGTCCCGGAGCCAGTCAAAGAGTTGGTTCCTAGAGTGCGAGTGCACCACCATCTCCCAAAGTGTCTCAGGTCAAATTACAGCACGTATTACTGGAAAGCACTTCGTATGCTTGAAACTGCCTCGCCAGTTGTTAGTTAGCAGTGCTCTTTGGGCTTCTACTGGCACTTTTTTCCCCAAGTAAGATTGATATATGCCCGCTCAAATAAATTAAAGTGCTCATCTCAGAGGATATATTTGGCAGACACGGCATGTTCACAGGCCAACTAGAGGGCTAATTCCATTACGGAGATATAACCAGTTTGTAAGTATTGAGTAACATTTAGCTTTCCTTTGAATGTTTGTGTTCTAACAGGATATCAGGAGTGAGGAGGGATGGTGGTGCCACTGAGTCAGTTTGTTGGGACACTTCCTTGTCATTGGTGAGACCCCTGAGTTTTGTGACATCAGCACTATTGATATTTTGGAATGACAAACTTTTTTGAGGATTATCTTTTGCGTTTTAGGATATTAGGAGTATCCCTGGCCTCTACCCAGTAGATAGCATTATCAAACACCCTCTTCAAGGCTGACAAGTAAGTCTGTTTCCAAAGTCAGATGTGTTCTTTTTCCTTCTCCCAAGCCAGCATTTAAATTTTGCCTGTAGTAATGGTCACAGAGTATCTGTGAAGAATGCAGGTGCTAAGTGGGGCATGGTGGTGAGGGAAGGCTGAGACAGAAGGATCTTCTGGAGTTCGGGCTAACCTGGCTGCATAGCACAAGGCCAGCCTAGACTACATGAGGGAGACCCTGTCTCAAAAACAAAACAGAAGGATGAGACTGGAGAACTGCTGCAAGTTTGAGACCAGCCTGGTGACTACAAGAGTGAGCACAGGGCCAGCTCAAACTACATAGTGAGACCCTGTCTCAAAAAAAAGAAGGAAGAAAGAATGCACAGCTGGGTATTATGAATTATCCCTGTGAGCCTAGGTATCTTG
>PVKA01023976.1:0-18498 GCA_004027165.1 Ctenomys sociabilis
GAATGGCTATCATAAGGAAATCAACCAACAGCAAATGTTGGAGAGGTTGTGGGGAAAAGCGAACACTTCTCCACTGCTGCTGGGAATGTAAACTGGTACAACCATTGTGGAGATCAGTGTGGAGACTCCTCAAAAGAGTAGGACTAGAAATCCCATTCAAGCCAGCTATCCCCCTACTGGGAATTTTCCCAGAGGAACTGAAAACATTGTATCATAGTGATATATGTGTGCCTATGTTTATAGCAGCACAATTTGTGATAGCAAAATCTTGGAAACAACCAAGATGTCCGTCACATGAGGAATGGTTGAAAAAGATACGGTAATTTTATATAATGGAGTATTACTCAGCTATAAAGAAAGATAAACTTGAAGCATTTATATTGAAATAGATGCCACTTCAACATATACTCGTAAGTGAAGTAAACCAGACACACATGTGCAAATATCGAATAGTCTCCCTAGTATAAGAAATCAAAAGAATATATAAGAATAATATAAGTAGAAATGTACAACTAAAGACAATTGAATCAGATAGTTAGAGAAAACTGAATGGCATGTGCTGCAGGATACTAATCAGCTTTTCTTCTGGATGATTAGCAATCTAAGTTCACAGCTCAAAATAGAGCCGCAAGGCCAGCCAATATTTTGGCCCTAGCCTTTCAATGTTATTGAGGACTGAGGGCATAGGAGAATCTGTACTGTAACATCATGAAACTCAGTTGGGTCCCAAATTTTCTGATCAAGGAGATTATGGAGGCACAGAGGGAAGAGATTGATGATGTACAGACCTGGCCTAGCACTGGGGCCTCAGGAGAAAATGCTATGCAAATGCATGAATCACCTGCAGTCTTCCTTAGCAAGTCCCCCTCCCCCACAAGGGGCAATGCCTGGGACTCTCTGCCCTGCTCCTTTGGGCTTGCAAACCTGAGAAGGAGACCTTGGCTTCTTTGTGAAGCGCTCTGTCTCTGGAGCTGGGTCCAGTAGATCACAAGGGTGTCGACCTTGGCAGTAGACTTACCCATGAACTGGTGTGTGATTTGGTGGCATTGTTGGAAGATTAATGAATTAGAACTACATAAAATGAAGCTTAAAGAGACCAATGGCCAAGTGTGGCAGCACATGTCGTTTGTGGATACCCCTGACAAAGGCTACGCAAGTGCGTGACTGCAGCACCAACGAAAAGAAAGCTGCTAATCACCAACTGAGGCAGAATGTCTGCTGCTGCTGTGGTGTGTGCCTGTAAGCCCAGCACTTGGGAGGCTGAAAACAGGAGGATCACTGTGAGTCCAGCCTGTGTATTGAGCCCCTGTAGACCTTGTACAAAATACATGTAAATAGCCTGGGGAGAGTCATATGGAGAGAAAACTCTCTCTCAGGCTCTCATAGAGAGCAAACTGGTCAAGCTTTGGCCATGACTTATCCACAAGGATGACACAGATGAAGGATCTGCAGAGTAAGGTACAGGATTACAAGATAACCCCTGAGGGAACTTCACTGACCTCATCAAAAACAAAAGCTACATCTTTTGTGTATAGGTCTTGATCTACCTTTGTTTTAACCATCCAGCAGAAAGGTATAAAAATGAGGTGTATAATAATAAGTTGAGCTGTAAATGGCTATGGACAACAACTCCTTCAGATCCTCTCTAATAATGTGGAATGCTGGACTGTGTTGGATTGTGTTGCTGAGTTCAGGCACCTAAATTGGTTTAATAACAATGGAGTGTCCATCTCTGACAGGTCCAGATTAAAAAAAAGGGGGGATACAAAGAAAGAATCATGATGTGTGTTTATAAACAGTACAATTAGGATAATTATGCCGTCCTTCTGCATAATTCTATGAGAAGCAAGATTTGTATTAATAGTGGTTGGATAAGATATGTTGGCTTCTAGTACTATGGACAGACACTGGGGAGATTACAAGATAGAAGGTGTTAATTGTCTAATCTGTGATATAAATCAGCTGTAGAGAAATAAGATAGGTATATAGCTGCACTCTCTTCTTTCACTGATTAGAGACATCTGCTATAATAATGCCTGTAAGTATAATATCATGCATGCACCTTATACAACAACAAAACATTCTGAAAACCTTTTGCAATGTATTGATTTGTCAAATTTGTCCTGTTAATTGGTCTTGCAACTGTCTCCTTGCTATTTGTTCTTCAATAAAAATAATTTTAAAAAATGTTTTAAAATCCTAAGTCATTTGCAATTCTTCTCAATGTGAACATTATTTTAGGAAAATCATAGCAAATATGATGTTTACTCCTTTTCTCAACAATTTAGAACACTTTTGCAGTCTGTAAACAAAGGACCATTTGCCTCTGTATTATTCAGCTTTGCTGTCTTAGGGACATAATATTGGACCCTGATGTTTTAAATAAGACGTACATTTTGCTCCTGATGTTAGAGGTGTAGTCTACACTGCTCAGATTCTAAATCAGAAACTTCATGTAGAAAGACAAACAGAGCACGAGTGACCACTTCATGGTGGCAGAAAAGCAGATAGCAAGGAACAAGCAGGGACCCGATGTGGAAGCCGAGGTAACATCTCCATGAGTCCCTAGGCACAGAAAAATGTGTGCTTTGTAATTCGTTGGTGGCTTGCAAGACAATAAATTCCATAATCCATGCTAATTTTCACAATTTCTTTTTGCAATTTCACATGCAAAACCGTTCAGTCACTTCACTCTGCCATAGATTTAATCACTGTATCCATTTATTCACTCAATAGCCCATGTAAACAAGTTTTGCTTTTCCTGGTATGGTATCCTCACAGACACAAAAAAATATATTTAAGTAAATCTCTCCCAATAAATTTTTGTTAAAGATATTATTGCTCATTAAGTAGAACCAAATTTTTCTTGCTTCTGCACAAAGCTTCCCAATTGACATAGAATTTCAATGCATGTAAATTTGGATTAGATTCCATAAGTTGACCCACAGTATCTCCATCAATACTTCAGTCCAGCCCAATAGCTTAGTTGACATTTGGTTTTTGTACATTTATTTCTTGTTAGCTGTTTCCCTTCCAGTTTATCAAGATTTCCTCTAGTTCCTTGGAAATGATTCCTGAAGTCAATAATTTCCTTTCAGAGTTCCAAAAGACATTTTAAAATCATTTAATTTTCATTATCATTATTAATGATTTGAAATCCAATATAGGTATCACCTGTAAACTGAAAAACTCATATCATACATTTGACCCCTACAATTAACCAATTTTAAATGGGACCATAAATATTTTTTTTGTTCGAATTGTTCTTTTATCCTTCCTACCAATCTTAATTCTCTCCTCAGCCCTAATACTTGCTCCATATTCAAGATAGAATCTTTGAAAATATTGTGAATCCAATTTTATTCCAGGTACAGACATCTAGATCTTAAGCATAATCTTGTTACAACATATTGTCAATACCACAGTTGAATTTGCCATGTCCTATTAGAGAGGGGGTACGGACAATAAATTCCTAACATTGACCTCTGCCTCAATTCAATCTGTCATTTGTATTTTAGCCACATAGGAACCAGAGAGTTCTCTAACAGCTAGAACTCAAGGGATAAAATTGGTCAGTGTGAAATACAAGGCACTCTTGAATTAAATATTGTCTAACTCACCAAAATCTTGTCCAGTTTGGTTCCTTCTTTTATTATCTTCCATTCATGATGATTTTAAATGAGTTACTCATTTTGTAGATCAAGTGTATTTATACAAGCTTGTACCCATTTCTGAAATGCTGGTGTTCTGTATTTTTTTCATTATCCTGGTCCTACTCAATTATTTCTGATTTAGAAACACTTATCTTGCCTTATCATGGGAAAACTGCTCCCCTTTTTATGTGTCACTGACTCTCTTCTTACTGATCACTTTTTATCTGTTTCACCTAACTTACTTGTCCATCTGAGAAAGCAAAACTTGAATCTATTTTGTTCAAGTGGTAAAAACACATTCCCAAAAGTAACATATTGAGACACAATATTCCTTAAATAAAATATGACTGTAGGTGGGATAGTGCCATCCAGTAACATCTCCATCCCACCACTGTACCGAGAAGGAGGTTTACTTGCAGCAGAGCAGCAGAGTCTGATTGCAAATTCTTCAAATATAAACATGGCACTTCCCTTGATGTCATTAATAACACAAGATATGAACAAAATATACAATGAAAAACAGCAAAAGTAGTGATGTGGTGCAAAATTGGAAACTATTAAAGCAAAGTACCCTTGATCTAAGGGTGAGTGGCCCTAAATTATTTTCTAGAACTTCCACAGAATATTTAAGATTGCAAGGAAACTGTTAGGAAATTGCAAGGAGCTCAATATTTTGCCATTAATGGTCAGTGTATTAATTAAGAGTAACTTGGTACACAACATTAATGTTAAAATAATTGTCTCTTTAGAAAACAACACATTAGTAATGAAATAAGCACTGATCCAATGAATGAAAACAACCTTTGGAGTTTTAAAAAAACTGTATGTAGACTGTGGGTATTAACCAATATAAGCTTCTTAAGGACCTTCCACAAAGCTGGAAAATATTTTATATTCCAAAAAAAGATGCTATTACAGAAAACTGACAGCAGTGCAAAGTCTATTTTGAAATATAGTAAATGAGTTCTTTGAAAACAGGCCTATTTATCATCAAAGGAAGCACTTTTTGTCTTAACAACTGTCAGCTTGAGTCAAAATATCCCCCAGGGGCTAGGGATTTGGCTCAGTGGTAGAACACTTGTTTAGGAAGCTGGAAGCCCAGGGTTTCATTCTCAATACCAAAACCAAAAAATAAACCTCTCTTAACAACAATTCAACCAATAAAATACAATGAAATAAAAAAAGACCAAAAAACAAACAAGGCAACAAAAATATCCCTCAAAAGTTTCAAATATTCTAAAATTACTACCATAGAAGTTGTTGTTCCTGTTACTTCCTGACCATGCAATTTAGCAATCTTTCAAGTTGTATAATGGGAGTAGAGGTGATGACAGTCAGGTTTGGAGCTATAGAAGGTAAAAATTGGAAATCAAGGTAAGGAAGAGTTTAATGAGTGATTCCTGGTCAGAATGCTGATTGGACAGTGACAGTAAAAGCCTAATTTGAGAGGTTTCAGATGGGAAAGGAGACTACTGGCATTTGGACTATAGGCCATCTGTCTCACATACTGGCAAATCATTTGTCTATATTTTCCTCATGCCATCATGCTTTGCATAAGATTGAATTTAAAGGATTAATTAATCTGGTGGAGGAAATTTTAAGCCAACTCAATATTAAGGCTGTGATTGATTTAAGTTGAATTCATAATGAGATTTGGAAGCAAATTCCAAAGCTCAATATTTGGAAAATTCTTCAGTCACACTAGAAAGTAAGCACTTGCAAAATAGGAGCCCAGAACATATAGGTTCTGAACAAGAAAATGTTGTTAAAAAAATCCAAGCACTTGGCACCAGAGCAATGAGAAAGATGTCTTGAGTGAATCTCAAGCATTAGCCAAATCAACTCATGCAGACACAAAAACATAAAATTGGAAAGAGATTTCATTCAAAAATGACCATGTTTACCATAGTAAGGGGGATTTAAGGGACCATTTCTCTAACTTCAGGATCCAAATGCTCACTGCGTTCTGTAATCATGACCCAAGGAGATGTAGCTATTACCTATGATAGCTTCAGTCCTTCACATAATTCAAATGAGGCTGTTTTTGTAGGTATGTAGAGTACAAGAGTTAGAGTGTTTTAGAAGCTTCCACACAGATTTCTGGGAAAGGCCTGGGAGGTCCAGTGACATGGTGTTGCAGTCCCCATGCCAGAAGACACTGACTGTGTGATGCATGAAACTCTATGTGAAGATGCAGGCTTGCTGTAGATATCGGTAACATAGAATGTCAGCCCAAGCAAGTCATAAACAGCAAGCAGAAGTCGAGCAGCAAGACTGGCCAGTCTTAGGGGATCACATCTTACCACAAATCCTCCAGATTCTGGATGTGGAGCAGTTGTTTCACATATTTTTTCTTTGTTTGTTTCTGTTTTGCTTTTGTTTTATTCATTTCTAATTCTATATTCTTCTCTTTTTGAATAGGATTGTTTAAGCTGTTCCACTGTATGTTGGAATTATTTAACTTTCTTTTTACAATGTATTTATATAGAAGTTTTATTTATACAGAAGGGTTTGCCTTGAATCTCAGATATTTTGTACTTGGACTACTGAGTAATGCTGGAATTACTTAGACTGATCTTCTTGGAGATAGACTGAATAAATTCTGTATAATAAGGTTAACATGAGATTTGTGGGCCAAAATTCCTAGGGGTAGAATTTCATGATTTTGAACTCAAATATTACCCAAAGTCTAATGTATTTACCAATGGGCTTTCTAAAAAGTAAGTAGATCACTAGGGTATTGTGATCAGGGGAGTGATTCAATGTGGAGTTCGTTATTTTATATGATGCTAGGAGAGAGGATTCCATTGAGGGAAGTGGGTCAGTGGCAGTGTGACTTTGGCTGGTAGAACTTTAGCCCTGGCTGTTCTTTCTACTTCTGGCCACCAGGAGTTAATCTGCTTTCTCTTTCTATGATCTTCCTCCCATGTTGTTTTGCCCTTGGAGCTTTATACTGAAATATTTGACAACTTGAGGAAAGTAAAATTTTCATTGTTCTGCTTGTGTCACATTTTTGTCCCAGCAGCAGGAAAGGTGACTAATATGACAAAATAAGAGGGAAACAGTTTTTGTTCAAGGAAATATACTAGATATATGGTCATCACTATTAAATAATATTTTAAGATGCATATTTGAAATACCAACCATTCCCCACTATTAAAAGCTTAACTTGAGATCATATATTTATTTTGTTTTTGTTTTTGTTTTGTTGGGGGAAAGAGCATCCTTTTTTAAAATTGATTTCATTGAGAAACAAATAGCAATGAGACAGTGTCAGAACAGGTTAGTAGGACAGTTACAATAATTAATACATTACATAGTGTTGTCTTATATTAGTTATTCATAGTACAAGATGCAGACATTATATCCAGTCCATATAGTATTACTACAAATCTTTCTTCTCATTCAAAGAAGACAAAGAAACTGTATATCTATCTTAACTATTTTATATATACAGAAACAAAATGGTCTTTCATTTATATCCCCATTTTTTGTTTAGTTTTGTCAGAGTTGGGTATTCCATTGCCATTTAAATATTGTAAGTATGAGAGATCACATATTTGAAGAAAATGTGAATTTCATGAATTGGGCATCGTAGTTATTTTTTAAATGATTAACTTTTGAAATTAAATTGGAAAAATTAAATGAAACAGATCACATCATATCATGGTGCAAAAATTTTAGGCTTGATTACATAAGGACAGAATGCCCAAATGTGAGATTTAGAATATAGATTTTAAGCAATGAGTTTTAGTTAACTTGAGGTCAGGAAATATGTGTTGCATAGGAAACCTTAACTACCCTAGATAAATAATGGGGAAATGTAGCTGGAAAATTCTAGCAGATTTATTGAGATATAATTGACATGAATATACACATTCAAAGATATATTTTAAAGCATTTCTCACTTTATGTTCATGTATATCACATGTGAATATGCCACAAAATTTTAATGTGTTAGAAGACATTAATTTGGTGCAATGAAAAATAAAACTCTTAGGAACATTGTCATATATATATATATATATATATATATATATATATATATATATATATATTTTTTTTTTTTTTTTTTTTTTTTTTTTTTTTTTTTTTTTGCAGTACCAGGGATTAAACTCAGGACCTGCACTTGCTGAGCAAGTGCTTATTCTACGAGATATCTCTCCAGCCTGAGACAGACTCAGATACAGTATACAGATACAGATACAGATTCAGACACAGATTCAGATTCAGATACAGACATAGTTATAGAGTTTTCAGTTATCTCTGAGAAGTGATGGTGGTGGAAGAGCTTAAATATAGAGTTGATACCCTTTACTTTTTAAAGGGACATAAAACTGACTTTGTCCATCACAGGTCTATCATACTCACATATATTCTTTGGAATATTTCTATTGATGAAATATAAACTTTAATTTTATTTGGATTTGTTATATTAAACATTGTACATTTAAGTGAAAAAGTCACAATTTAGCATTTAATACATGTTGTTTACAAAAAGTATCAAAGTTTTTAACCTCTAGGTCTGGTCAAATTGCTCAGTGAGTTAAAACACCTGCAAGCAGGCTCAGGGGCCAGGGGTTAGATCCCCAATCTGGAACCCCCACGGCACACTGAGGTGTCAATTGAGATTGGGCATGGTGGCGTGCACTTGTAATCCCAGCTCTTGGGAGGCTGTAAACAGGCAGGTCACTATGAGTCTGATCTAGGCGTGAGACCCTGAGTACTCTGTAGACACTTCCCTAAAATACAAAAAAAATAATAATAATTTCAACCTCAACTGGTATATAGTTGGTATACATAATACATAATTAAGCATCATGAAAAATGCCTAAACTAAAGTAATATATGAATAACACTTTATAGAAAGAAACATTCCTCAGCTATCACACTTGAGGCCGTCTGCACACGTGACAACAGCACTTACATACACATGTGTATCTGGCACTGACAGTGCGCGTGTTTTGTTTTCCTCCTTGTGTTAGCACATCCTAGACATCTCAGTGGTGCTGCTGTTTTATCAACAGGTTCTTTTCATACCATACAGTAAAATTTAGGAATTGTAGTAAAAGTACCAATAAAACTATTTCAAAAAAGTTTGCTTCAACTTTCACACCCAAGGCAGTCTTCACACATGACAACTACACGCTCTGTGTACACATCTTGCTTTCCCTGAGACCACACATGCTTGGCTTTCCTATCCTGCATAGCAGTCTTATTTCTCTTCTCTTATTGTTTTGTCAGGAGATTCTTACTATACTGTACAATATGCAGTAGAGCAAAATAAGATGTCAATAAAATATCAAATATAGAACGAGTGCTTAGAATAGGCTTCAGCATTTTCATAGCAGCTGTTTACTTGTTTATAAAATCTAAAATGTGACATCAAAATAAAACCCTCTGTGAACTACAGTGTAAACATGGACAAAAGTTTACCACAGAAATACAGTTTTCTTCAACTGTCACACCCAAGGCAGTCTTCACACATGAAAACACAATGCTCCAAATACAAGCATCAGTTACATTGATAACACATAGGTTTTGTTTTCTTACACTCTGTAGGACATACTTGGCATCTATTTTATTTTCCTATTGTCTTAGGACTTCTCTGTGATACTGTACTTGCCTATTCACCCACCACAGCATCAGTGTGCTCCACATATTTTTGCATAGTTTCTCAGAAGTATTGTGTTTTTCCTGGACTTTAAATGATCTCTATGAGCTGCAGTATCAATTCTCTAAGAAAAATTCTATACGATATTTTGCCTTTATTTTACTTGTAAGCTATCAAAGCATTCGTGCCACACATTTAGGGTTTAGTAAAACACAACTATTTTAAGTGACATCATAGTTGCTGCATAACTCAAGTATATCTACTTTACTTTCAGTTTTGTCCCTGAAAGTTTCCACCTCAGGTTTCAGTACTATTAATATTATTCTAGAAAAATTTCCATCATGGTGAAATAATGATGGTAGTGATACCAGTTTGATTTTCTTTACCATATATGAGGGTAATGTTATATCTTTCTGAAATCCAGTTATTGTACTATACAATTCTCTTCTTTAAATCACAACATGACATTTGGTATTTCTGCTCTGTTCCTATCTATATACAAGCCCTGTGCTGATCAACTTGGCTTTTGATAGCGGATGTAATATCATCTGGAAACTGGTAAACCACCTGACAAATATCAGATTCCAATTTGTCCAGGATATGGGAGCAACGAGCTGTTCACAGCCTTTGGTTTATCACTGTATAAATAAGGTCCTGATGGTTGACTTCCAGTACAAACGTCTAAATTGAAAGAATAAGTTTTTGCATCTACAGTGGCATGACGTTTTGTGCCATATTCTGTCACACCCATTGCTTTTTTGACGCAAGTCTTGCATATTCCTGTGATCTCCATAAGAAAGCTATGCAAATGTTTCTGGATCTAAGTCTAACAAAGTGTCATTCCATTTGGTGACACCACAATTCTATAACATTTCCACTATTAAATAATGTACTCACATTTCTGTATTCTTCATCATCTAAATAAAGGTGGCCTGTATGCTCCATAATAGTTGATTCTTGATCCCCTTTACTGTCAGTTTCTTTGGTTCAAATTGAAAACATCCAAGGTTTTTACATTAGCAACAGCAGCATGCTCCACACAAGCCACCGTTCTGTTATGAAAACATGCATTTTTATCACAGTGAATTATTTTCATCATGCATCCATGCATGAGAAATCCAATTATTTATTTCTGGCCTATTCCAAAACCTCTAAATCTGGTTCTTCATATGCCATTGAACTGAATTTGAATACCTGTACCAGAAAAATCAAAATATTTTTAACAAATCACAGAATGGTTGGGTATATTTGACCCTTTGTGATGCTCAGGTAAATATATTCAAAAACTTCCATAGAGCAAAAGGGTGGATTCAAATCCCGTTTGCCACATTTATACACCACAAACATCTTGATGTACATATTTTCAAGTGAGTAAACAGACTGCTTCCTACATCCCTAAGAGAAAATTTACTGAGAATTATAGTTGCCTGCTGTAAGACTAAAATACAAATTTGCAATGCAAAAATGAGGGATGAATCTGATGGACACAGCTTCATTTAAAGAGACTGTCTCACTCTTCATAAAAAGGTCTGTACTCTCTGACCAGACAAAAGTACATGAGTTTCTGTTTCTTTTCTTTTCCTGGTTTATTTTTTATTTTACTGAAGTACAAATATCAATGAGACAGTTTTAAGACACGTTAACAGGACAGATTTGATAAATTAATATATTGCAAACTGTTTTTACAATGTTATAGCAGATGTCTCTGAGTTTCTGTTTCTTTATACACTCACCACACTTGGAATTATGGGTTGGTAATTTTAAGCTTAGAATCAAATGATTTGGTCTTACTTGATGCTTTTCTATTGACTGTTGACACTAAAATTCACCCTATATGTTTTTTTGGCACCTGTAAGCCTTATTTTTGTGAGCCATCTGTTATATTTGTTACCCGATTGGATTATTTATTTTCTTGCTCTGAGGGTTAAAATTATTTTTTGCACAGTTAGTATATATCCTTTATCAGAATTGGGAAGAACTACAAGGGAAGTTATATTCTTACCTTAATTTTAACTTGAGAAAATTGCTTCATGTTTTAATGGTTACTGGGAGAATCAGGAGACTTTTAGGTCAAAGTTATAGTTTAATATTTACACAATTAGCAGTAGTTGGAATGGACTTTTTTTTATCACACATTTTGTTTCACAAGTACTAAGGCCAGTTAACACCTTTCAATGTCATCAGTATTATAAGAGGAATGATAAGAAATAAAAATTATTTTCTGGGAAATAAATAATAGGTAATATATAAAATTATTTGAAATTATAGTCTAGAGGATAGTACTCATTGATGTGCAGAAATAATCACTAGTCATTGAGATTTGCATATCAGCAATATTTCTATACTTGTGTAAGTTTTTGTGTTACTTGTGATTAATTTTCTCATTGGAAAAGCTGTTTGGTTAACCTGACAAATAGAGTTTAGAGCCAAAGACAATTTATTTTTCTTATGTATAATGAATTTCAAGCTGTTATCAAATGTGTCACAACCACAAGTAAAATATACACTATCTTCCATGCCCTAGACCTACTGCTGGTGTCTAACTTAGACAGCCTGTGGATCTCTCTGTAAGCCTCTATATTACCTTCTTCCATTTTCACAAAATGTTAATAGATGTTCAGTAGAATATGTTAGCAACTGCCCAAATGTCAGCTTGGTTCAGAAAGATGAAGTGTGAGGCCATTCTCTCACCCATAGCAAAGATCACTGGGGGACGAGGCAATTCATCCCTTTAAGGGTTCATTTAACTTTGGGACAACTCTTGGGTGAATGGCAATGCATTTGTGATCAGAGTGAAATTGTTAGGATACTGATCCATAGATAGTTAAGTTTAAGTTACTTGTAAATGTACCAAATGCCTCACAGCAGCACTTTCCTCTGAGAAGACACAGAAGTGATTACAGAACATAGGTACTATTTACTTCTTACCCTCTCAGCTACATCTACTATGTACTAGGAAGTTTCTTATGTTTTAGAGTTTCATGTTTCTCTCTTTTGACATCTCAAAAATTGTTGTGTTCTATTGTAATAGCTGTGAATCCAGTTTCCTGTTCCAATTTTTCTTGACACATAAACTATATCTTTGTAGAAAAGCATGAAACAGAATGAAGTTATCATAATTTTATAAACTTAATAAGACCTATTATGTACATTCTATTTGTTAGTGTATTTAATCACATATTTACTATTATTATTATTATTATTATTATTATTATGAAAGCATCTCAATTGAAGGAAAGAATCTCTGTAGCTAAGACACAATGTCATAAGATGTGTTTTAATTTCAGAGAAAATTGATTATTAAGTTAAGAATCCATAATAAGATGTTCTTTCTTTGTCACAGAAACTCTGACGGACAAAAATGTTTTTAAAAGCTTTCAGGAGTTAAAGATAGAATCAAAAATAATTTTGCATTAGTTTTTAAACATGAAAAGCATCAGAAATTTTATATATCTAAAGATAAAAGGATTTAGAGAATATCTGTGCAATATATTTTGGTTATCATACCTTATTTACAGAATGACATTGGTAATATAAAGCAAACCACTGTGAGATGCAGGAAAAATGAGTCAGAAAGTTAGCACACATCATTAGTTTCAAAGGTCTCAGTTTTTACTTCACTGATCAAACATGAACAGAAACAATATCACAATGTTGGGACTTTGCTAGTATTTCTGTCAAGAAAAAAGTCAAAAGTTTGATTTTGTCAGTCCACCAGGGTGTTAGTACCAATGGGTCACCCGATATAGTCACTGTTATGGAGAAAGCCAGATTATTCTTGGTAGAATTTACAGGGCTGCAGTAGTGGTTCAATCACTATCATGAAGCTGTGTGCATTCTTGCTGATTGAAGATAACAGATTTGTTGCTATATCTGGAGTTATGTACAAGTGGAGAATTTCTGGGGACAAAAATTGAATTAGTTATCTTCATTTCATAAGATCTCATCAGATAATGATGCCTAACTATTAAGTTTCACAAGTGTAAATTAGGCAATTTGAGGAGAACCCAGGACTTGTATATATAATTAATGGCCATGTAAAGCAAAGTCTTTATTTCACTGTGTGGTTATCTAAGTTAAAATGTTACACACCTAGATCATTGGCAATACCTAAGTGTCAGTAAAAACACAGTAGACAGATTAAAGAAAGTATCAGGCAAAACTAGGAGAATGACTTTGACCTTGTCTACTAACTATATTAAGCATCTGTTTATGTGACTACATAATACCTATGAGATTAAAATTGAGCCTCCAGGATACCTCTGGGATTCAGCTTAGTTGCGATCTCATCAGTCAGCAAAGCCTCTTTATTTTGAGGAAGCTCATTCTACTGAGTGATTTCATTTCCTATTAAAAGTGAAATAGAGGTTCACCTTTCACCTAAAGATTATATGCCATGTTTTCATTTAATGACAAGATGCCACTGAGACTAGGTTGGCTGCATTGCTTTTCATTTGACATTTCCATTTGACAAATGTTTTGTGATCTCCTACCACCTTTTTAGTACCTCTTTTGATTTAACCTCCCAGCATTGTAGTGCTATGAGGATGGAGATCATTAAAGTACAGCTAAGTGTTATGGCTAATTTATGCACACAATATGAAATGAAGCTTATGATTTCTATCCCTAAAGGAAGACATATTCAAAGTATCAGAAGAGCTAAGCATTTGAAACTTGAAGGGATAAGCTCAGATAGGAAGTTTACACATATGTCAAACATTTAAGTTGGAAAAACAGTAATATTAACTTAAAGTTCACAAATTTTGGGGGGATTATCCCCTAAAGAGCATTTTAACAACATGGCCTCTTAACTTATAAATCAAATACAGTGCTAAAGAATATAATTTAATCATACAAAGTTCTAGTTTTATATCTTCAGTTAATGGTGTAATAACATAAGAATATGTTCTTTTTTATATATTTTAGTACAGGATCTACAGGGTCTCACTACAGAGATAGGATTTGTAGTGATCCTCTTGTTTTCAGCCTCCCAAGCTCTGGGATTATAGATGTGTGCCACCATGCCCAATCTCAATCTCCATCTCAGCATGCCCTGGGTCAGGGCCAGCATGCACACATGGGTTTGAACTCTGGTCCCTGTATCTGTCTAAGCAGGCACATTAATCTGCTGAGCTATCTGGCCTGCCCAACATAATAATATGTAAGATCACTGAAAACTGTTAAATAAAATTTGATCTATCTTTCATAATTCTCTTCTTTAAACAAGATTACAAAAACCAGTATAAAATAACCATACTCAAATATTAGCATATATAAATTTTCTGTACCCGTTTATTTACAATTGTCATTTTATTTTTAACACGTAGCAATAAATACGAAGACCAGAGTTTATATATTATCTTGGCCTAGAAAAGATTATGTATTGTTTTTGTTTTCTGTACTTTTCTTTTATGTAACTCTTCCCTTACATAGCCATCCAAGAGGACAAAGGAGGGGGCCAGGGAGATAGGTCAGTGGAATAAGTGCTTGCCCAGCAAGTACAATGTCCTGAGTTCAGTCAGTACTACCAAAAAAATGAAAAAAACAAAACAAAACAAAACCAGAGGCATAGTGCCCCAATACTGTTTTAAACATGGTTTTTCTTGAAATTCGAAAAACTTAAAATCCATTATGTATCTTAAACATATTTTTTTCAAAGTATAATCTATTTGGATTTCTTTTATCACAATTTTTTTTATCTCCATATCAGAGTGCCAGCTGGTCAGATGCTGGTCAAGGTCTGCTACTATGGTATGGACAGTCATCTGCTCACTGAGGCCTCCTCTAATATAAAGAGAGTTAAAAATCACATTGGAGTCTGTTTTCATAAGCAACCTAACTACATTTGTGAGTTTTGGGTTACATGAACTTTTAGTGCATTGCACATGCCTGGGGTTCTGCCTTTCATAGAAGCATACAAATGCCCCTTAAACCTATTCATGATACAGAGTTTAAAAATTGTAATCCCAGGGTGAAGCTACTGGAATTATCACAAATAAATTCCAATCTACCTCTTGCAATGCAACCCATGGTGAGAAAAAGAGACAGAGGCATATTTGCAGTTGTGGTGAGCCAAAGGATCCAGAGTCCAAGTAGAACACAGGTCAACCAAGCACAGACCTACGAAGCAAAGGCCTCAAGCTGGAGCCAACCCTCATTTTAATGTTGTGAAGAAGAAATAGTTTGGAGTAGGGTGACTATTAACTGCTTGAATTCTGTAAGCTGAGATAGCTAAGGCAGAAAATGGCACCTCTGATTCTGATAAAAAACAGGTTCTAAATTTGGAGAAATCTGTGTAACACTGAGGAAGTATCCTGTACTTTGGGTCAGGTGCTTCAGCTCTGATCTTGGCTTTATTTGTCCTGGGACATTACTGCATCTTCTTCACAGCTCCATCTCAGCCTATAGTGTGCTATCTCTCAGCCCAGCTCATGCTTCTTAGGAAGGATTCTTAAGCAGGGATGCACTCAGACCTGTCAGTGTGCTTCAAAAGCTACACATTGGTGCCTGGCTAGATCTATTTTCTTTGCCTATAGGCAATCCAGGGCTTGAGCCTCCTGCTAGCCAGCTCTGTGTATATCAGTAAACAGAAGTAGGGCAAATGGACCAAAAGGAGGCAAAGGTTCTTCCTTCAGAGTGAGACATCTCAATGGTCCCCCACAAAGGGATTATTGAATTCAGTTGTCATGAAGGGGCAGGATAGAATATTATAACAGATGATTCCTATTGTGTCTGATACTTTTGTGTCATAAATACCATCAAAAATTATCCTGCACTTTTACTGCAAGAACGTTAAGAGAAGTGGAATATAGCAGATAGAGCTCCCGTTTTGGACATGAAAACTGATAAGCTGGATGAAGTTTGCTAGCTATCATTTTTTTCAAGTTTTCATACACTGAAAGGAGCTAACTGAGTACGTAACTCATTCGATTTATCTCTAAAACAAACTTTCCTAGAGAGAGTGGCAAAATAAAACAAAGTCAGTAACAACTGCTGACTAGTCAAAACTTGCTCAAGTGTGTTAGTTACAGAGACATCCAGAAGAAAAATAAATAAAGAAGAGCTATTTCTTTTGACCTTCTATATGACCTTTTCATATACAATGAAAAGCTTGCAACTAGTTGTTTTTGTTCTATGACTTTATAAAAATAATGTTGTTTAATCAAGGTTCCCTAAGACAGAGAACCAATAGAATAGTCGGGTAGATAAGAGGGAGGACGGAGATGATCAGAATTGGTTCATATGATTATGCAAACTCAAAGTCTCCCAGTAGGCAGATGGGGTCCCTAGGACTTCGGTGATTTGGCTTGTTTCAACCTTGAAGGCCTTGGAAGAGACTAGCTGATGATGTGAGTCTCAGACAACTCAGAGAA
Organism: Ctenomys sociabilis; assembly: GCA_004027165.1. Classification (NCBI taxonomy): domain Eukaryota; kingdom Metazoa; phylum Chordata; class Mammalia; order Rodentia; family Ctenomyidae; genus Ctenomys; species Ctenomys sociabilis. Next base: position 16,641 of record PVKA01023976.1, read on the forward strand.
CCACTGTTGTACATTCTGGTTTCACAACACAGAGATCCTGGAATTCTGTTCCCCAAGAACAAAAAGGTTTTCAATCTTAAACAGCGAAAAAGAAAAATCCTTTTATTTTATATTTTATTTTATTCTGTCCCCTTAACCTTGACTGGGATTCCCCCACTGAGAATGTGTTGGGAGATGCAGGAAGCTAGGAAATTGATCAAATGTGTGTAGGTGAGACTGGGCCTCGGTGCCTAAAGCAAACAAGCTATCTCAGGAGTGAGATAAACATCTTGTTTGGTTAATGTCAGCAATTAGTGGCTAGGCCACCTTGTGTCATGTGTTACAAACTTTGCAAAAGTACAAATAAAGGATCATTTTGTTGTGCTTGGTGTTAGTCTTGCCCATCAGGCAGACCAGTGACCACCTAGCCCTGCTTTTGCCTTCTCATCTATCTTTCTCATTCCTGCTGCTGTTTCCTGGGTAGAACTGATCACAGTGAGACCAACAGATCCCTACGTTTGGTGCCAGATCAGGATGCCGGGTATGAGATAAGGGGGGTAGAGGAATCACTTCCAAAGAACATGCATAAGGCAGGGAAATGGATTGATGGGAGCCAACAGTGGTCTGCATGAGTGTGCATTGGTGCTAGTGCACTAGGTGTAAAATTTGAGGATGGAGGTTCTCTAGGGCTAGCAGTGGCTCACTACAGCCAGGAGTGGCTGACTGGGACCAGAAAAATACAGGAGCACAAAGAGGGAAAGAGGTTTGAGAGAAGCCTAACAGTAATGTTCAGTTGAGATAAAAATGAGAAAAAGAGTTTCAAGGACTATAGATGTTTATAGATGTATGTAGATGTATATAAAAATGTTTGTTTATTTTTGGTTTTTCTATTTGTGCTACTTTCTAAGACCGCCATAAAGGACTTAGCATGGAGTATTGTTTTAAAATCAAGTCCCAAAGAGGACAAGGAGGGTAGAGCAGAGAAATAGCAGATAGAATTTAAACCCTCCAGCTTTGCTCAATTACATAAAAAAGGAAAAAGTTCTTTTAAATAGTGAGCTGTTGCTTCTAAGCAGCATAGTGTGGCTGGGGGAGGGGCACGAACTGGGCTCCAATCTTAGGCTGACCCAGCTGGGATTCCCCAGCTGCTTGCCAATTTGTTTGCCCCATCCAACCACAGAGGTTGCCATGTACTATAGTTCTGTCTGCCTGGTGCTGAGTAGGAGGGTCATGACTATGGTACACTATGGCCTTGGCACTGGCTACACATGTTGCTGGCATGGCAAATTTGTTAGATTCAAGATAGTGTCTATATTTAAAATCTAGACAAAACTGAAACACTCAATGGGTTTTACGGAACCACAAGCCACAATCCTGGCCATGGCAACTCAGGAAACTTTTGCTAAGTCATAGATCCAAACTAAATTGTAGGTCTTCATGAATCAACACCTTTTAAAACCATAAAAGAGGGCCAACCAAATAGCTCAGTGGATTAAAGTGCCTGAAAAGAGGTGCCAGGGGTTTGATCACTAGGACTACTGTACAGGCCTTGCCCCTGGGGAGCACCGAGACAGCAATTGAGACTGGAGTGGTGGTGCACTCCTGTAATCTCAGCTCTTGGGAGGCTGTAAACAGGGGCATCACTACAAGTCTGATCTAGTGGTGAAACCCTGGATACCCTGTAGACCCTTCTTTAAAGTACAAAAGAAAAATAAAATAAACCTTAAAAGAATTAATGTATCTATTGCTACTTATGTTGCTAATGTTCCCCTTCCCTTAGTTTTGTAGAAATGCTATGACAATACACTATAGCTTGAAATGACTGTAAAGGAGTAGCTAAAGTGCGTTTGAAGCCAGGAGATTATTTACTGAGGAAAGT
>PVKA01023976.1:18598-34975 GCA_004027165.1 Ctenomys sociabilis
AAAAAAAAAAAAAAAAAAAAAAAAAAAAGAAAAAAAAATGTTATAGGGAATGGGAAACTTGCTGTGTGGCAGAACTTAACCATTACAAATGATTTGCTAATTGGAAAGGGTGCTTTTGTTGGCACAAACTATCAACTGACCTTTACACTGCAACTATTTCAGCAAACTAAGAGATCTATGTATAGGGCCTGGAGGGAACTTCCTTGTAACAGTGAAATATTCCTTCACTTGGCTTCCATTAGGCAAGGCCCTAATGATCCTTTCCAAGATTTTGGTTTGTTGCAAGCTACTGAGAAGATTATTAGTGACAGGGAAGCTATCGAATTAATAGTTTAACAATTGGCTTCAAAAATGAATTAAATGGTATAAAGGGGCTTTAAGAGACCATAAACAGCTGGCTATGCTGCCAGAGATGATTCAGATTTGTGCAGATATTGGATCCTCATGCATACAGGGAGCTGCCTTGGCAGTAGCTATTACTCAGGTTATTCATGCACAGTAAAAAAAGAAGGGGGAGAGGGAAGTAAGGTCATTTGTTTCTATTGTGGGGATGAGACATATTTAGCCCAAGACTGTTCTGCTTCACAAAGATAAAACAGCCTTTATCTGGCTCTTCCATAAAACCTCCAGACCTGTAGCTATTCCTTTGCATTTTTCCCTTATGGTGATTGATTTAAGAGTGTCTCTTTTTTATCCCCCTCCACCCTGAATATAAAACATGTTCTTCTTTTAATTTACCCTCTATTAGCAATCAGGCCCCTTTACGCTGTTTTCAGTGCTGTTGTCTACCACAACGTATGGCAAATAGTCAAACCTTGTGCCAAGAGTTTGTGGTTACAGTGCGACAGGCCTATCTGCCTGTTATGTAAATGACATTATCTGTTATGTAGATGATATCCTCTTGGCCCATAAGAAGGAGCCGTCCATTTTACATTGCATGTTTATCCAACTGGATGATGCCGTCCACAATGCAGGTCTAGTGACAGCCCCTGAAAAGTTGGAAACTGTGGCACCCTTTCGTATTTGGGACACCTTATTCAACAGAGGCAAATTGGGCTCCAAACTGTCCGGATCCAAGTTAGATATCTTGCAACCCTAAATGACTTATAGACTCTACTTGTAACATTAACTGACCCCACCCAGCTCTTAAGCTACCTACCCATGAATTAAGTCCTCTCTTTGACATTCTCAAGGGAGACTCAGCCCCTACTTCTAAAAGGACACTTCTACCAGAGGCTAAGACTGCCTTGGATAAAGTCAATCAGGCTCTTTCTAATGCTCAACTCTCTAGAGCTGACCTATTTTTACCAATGTTTTTAATTATTTTTCTAACTCAGTATATGTCCACTGGGGTTCTTTGGCAGTCTCAGGGTCCCTTACAGTGGCTACATATGCCACATACTCCACATAAAACTATTAGTCCTCACATGCTATTCAACAAGCACCTGTGTCTTATGTCACTTTTCATCAAAATGCTTCTGACTTTTGAATGCAGTCTCATTTGACTAGGAAAGCACATGCCTAGGAAACTGTTAAATGATGTTCTTCAGGTGTAAAACACTATTAACTTTTTAAGTTCTATAAAAGATGAGTGTACAGCACCAAAAAGACAATTCTATCAAATATGTGCAAAAAAGCTAGGAAGAGCTTTTTGGAGAGATTTGCACATTGGACAATGGAAGAAACCTGCATTACTAACCTGGGGAAGATGTCATGCTTGTGTTTTTCCAGAGAATGACAAATGACCTATGTGGTTACTGGGGCATACTGTCAGGCTATACCATGAATTTAGGTCTGGAGATGAGGTTAACAATGAGGAGACCAGATCCATCCTGGGGGCTATTGAAGGAACTGACAAAATGGAAATCTATGGTCTAAATAGGTAGTAAAATACATAAAGATAATGGAGCTAAGCTTTACTAGTATGAAGACTAAAAAACATAAAATATGCATATTAGCTAGAGATAAAAGACTTTGTAATAAGAGAACTTATTACAAAGTTCTTATCCAAAACTTTCTAATAAGAGATTTTTGCTTATTGACAAATAGCAAAGTCTGACTAGTCTATTTATAATTTTAAATTTCTTAAAAAGTATGCAATACAGTTACTATAGGTTAATCTGGCTAGGAATATACAGTTGATTACACTCATAATTTTGTAAAGATGGTCATTTGTGTGTACTGTGTATTTGTCTATGTGTGTGTCATTCTGTGAATAACTGTTCCTTTTTTTGGTCATTTAATCTTAAGACAACATGGGATATACAGGCTTAAAAGCATGCCTTCCCCTGAAGTTAGCAGCTGGTCTAAGTCATATCAAAATTAGTTTATCCAGTTTATCAAAAAGTTTAAATAAAGCAAAAATTCCTTGATGTGGGGAGAAAATGGTCAGAGAGGTGTCGTATTGTTGAATAAGAGGTATGGCCAACCTTTTGTTCATTAATGAGGAGCTTGCAATAGTCTCTATTGTCTCTTGGGAGACATCTTCAATAAATTAATCACTGGTTTAAAGGTAAAAGTATTTCAAAAAAATTATGATTGGGTTTCCCTTAAAAAATGGTTTGGTATTCAAGTAAATTAAGAAACAAAGGGTTGCACATGTATTTTGTAACTCAGTATTGTTAATTTCATGGTATCGTAAGTGTATACATGATTCTAATGGTACAGGTTTTCTAAAATGCTAAACAAAAATTTCTTCATGTGATAAAACTTTCTTTCAAATTCCTAGCCAAAACAATAAAAGAATACAATGGGGGTGGGCAGAAAAAGCCGTGTGTAATACTCCATTATATAGAAATACCATATCTTTTTCAGCCAATCCTCATGTGATGGACATCTTGGTTGTTTCCAAGATTTTGCTATCACACATTGCACTGCTATAAACATAGGTACACATATATCACTATGATAGTATGTTTTCAGTTCCTTTGGGAAAATTCTCAGTAGGGGGATAGCCGGCTTGAATGGGATTTCTAGTCCTACTCTTTTGAGGAGTCTCCACACTGACCTTCACAATGGTTGTACCAGTCTACATTCCCACCAGCAGTGGAGAAGTGTTCCCTTTTTCTCCACAACCTCTCCAATATTTGTTGTTGGTTGATTTCCTTATGATAGCCATTCTTTCTGGAGTGAGATGGTATCTCAGTGTTGTTTTTAATTGCATTTCACAGATGACTAGCGATGTGGAGCATTTTTTCATTTATTTATTTGCTTCTTTAATTTCATCCTCTGAGAAGTATATATTCATCAGATGCCCATTTCTGAATTGGGTCTTTAAATTTGAGGGCCCTGTTACATCTTAGTTCTTTATATATTCTAGACAGTAGACCTCTGTCTGATTGCTTATTAGTTAGGATTTTTTTCAAAATTTGTGAGTTGTCTTTTCCCTCTGTAGACAATTTCTTTTGACACGCAGAAGTTCCTTAAGAAGAGTTAATCCCGGTTGTTGATTCTTTCAAGTGCTTCTGGTGCAAATATATGTTTGTTCAAGAACTCTTTACCTACCCCTAGGTTTTCAAGAATTCCTCCTACTTTCTCTTCTGGGAGATTGAGGGTTTCTGTTTTAATGTTTAGATCTTTAATCCATTTTTACTTTAAACTTAATGCATGCTGATAGGGCTGGGTCAAGTTTTAGTTTTCGGCATGTAGAAAGCCATGTTTTCCAGCACCATTTGTTAAAGAGGCTATCTTTCTTCCAGTGAGCTTGTTTGGCCCCTTAGTCGAAGATCAGATGGCTGAGTATGACTCAGCTGTTAAGAATGATAAGTTTGAAGCATTTATACTGAAGTTGATGCCACTTGAAAATATACTCGTAAGTGAAATAAACCAGACACACATGTGCAAATATCATATAGTCTCCCTAGTATAAAAATGAAAAGCAGAAATACAAATGGAAATGTACAACAACAATTAAAATCAACTGAGTCCAATAAGGCAAAGTGAATGGCATATGCTGCAGGATACTAATCAGCTTTTCTTCTGGATGGTTAACAACCTAAGTTCACAGCTCAAAGTTGGAGAAATAGAAGAGCCACAAGGCCAGCCAACATTTTGGCTCTAGCCTTTCAAGGTCAGCGAAGACTCAGGACATAGCAAACCTGTACTGCAACATCATCAAACTCAGCTGAGCTCCAAATTTTCTGAACAAGGAGATTATGGAGCCACAGTGGAAGGAGATTGATGATGTATGGTGTGCCTGAGGAGAGTCACATGGAGATAAAACTATCTCTCTGGCTCTCACAGAGAGAAAACTGGTCAAGCATGGGCCGTGACTCATCCACATGGATGACACAGACAAAGGATCTACAGAATAAGCTACAGGACTACAAGATAAACCCTGAGGGGACTTCACTGACCTCATAAGAAACATAAAGTACATGTGTTTGTATATAAGTCTTGCTCTATCTAGGTCTTCCATCCAGCAGAAAAGTATAAAAATGAAGTATTCATAGTGGGGCCATAATATTAAGCTGAGCTGTAAATGGCTATGGTTGACAACTTCTTTGGATAACACACTATTGTTTTGGAATGCTGGACTGTGTTGGATTGTGTTGTTGAGTTCAAGCACCTAAGTTAGATGAATGACAATGGAGTGTCCATCTTTGACATGTGTAGACAAAAGAAGGGGTATAGAAAGGAAGAATCATGATGTGTGTACATAGACAGTACAGTTAGGATAGATAATGCTGTGGTTTTACATAATTCTATGAGAGGCAAGATTTGCACTAATGGTGGTTGGACAGGATGTTATAACAGCTTCTAGTACTATGGACAACCACTAGGAAAATAACAAGTAAGAAGGTATTAATTATTGAATCTTTGATGTAATTCAGGTATAAAAATTAAGATATGCAAACAGCTACACTGTCTTTATTTACTGATAAGAGACATATGGTGTAATAATGTCTGTAAGTATAATATCATTTGTGTACCTTCTATGATACCAAAACATTGTGAAAACAGTTTGCAATGTATTAATTTATCAAATCCATCTTGTCAAGGTATCTTAAAACTATCTCATTGATATTTGTACTTCAAAAAAATTAAAAATTAAAAAAAAAAGAAAAAGCCTTGTGATTCGTGTTGCATTTCAGGATAATTATGTGAAAAATTCTTATGTATTAGACAAACATTGTTTAAAAGGGTTATGTTATATGAAAATAAAAATCTAAGCATGTCACAAAATGTGTTAAGATTGGCCTGCTACAATGTTGTATACGGTTTGATTTCTAAATTTTTGTGTAAAAATGTGTAATTGTTGTTTTTTAACATTCTATTGGGATTTAAATGTTGGAATATATATAGGTTGTTAAAAAACAACAGTTCCATTTTATGTATAAGGTGTTCAATATTGAGATAGATAGTAATAGTAAGCTCAAATGCCTCTGTTACAGAATAATAATGTCATTAAGTTCTTCTTCTGGATGCTGAACAACTAAGACTTGCAGACCAACAATTAGACAGATGAGCTAGAAGGATAGACAATACTTTGGTCCTAGCCCTTCAAGTTCAGTAAGGACTCAGGACATAAGAGAATTTCTGCTGTGACATTTTACAACTCTACTGTGACCCACATTTTCTGATCAAGGAGAATATGGGGTCTCTGTGCCTATGCAGAGTCACCTGGCGAGAAAAAAAATCTCTCATGCTCTCACGGGGAGCAAATTGGTCAAGCCTTGGCCATGACTAATCCAGATGGCTGACACTGACAGAAACGTATAAGGTGCTATATAAGGTACCAAGGTAAATCATGAGAAGTTTGGCTAACCTTAACACATAGTAACAGTTACATTTGTAGTTTTACAGGTCTTGTTTTAACTTGGTCTTAACCATGCAGCAGAAAGTAACCATGAGGTATAAAAAGTAATGCCATATTAATATGCCAAGCTGTAAAAGTCTTAAGTAAAGAACTATTGACAATTACCATCTGTGCTAATATCTTGCCACTATTATGGACTATTGGACTACATTGGTTTATGTTGCTGAATTTGAGTACCTAAAATCTTTGGACTGGCATCAAGTATGAAAAGGTCCTTTAGAGACTTTGCCAAATACTGCTTCTCTAAGTGCAGTGGAACACCCATCTTTGACAAAATAACACAAAAAGGGGGATATGTTGGGAGCAACAGCAAGCTAGGAAATTGATCAAATGTGTAGGTGGGACTGCGCCTCAGTGCCTAAAAGCAAATAAGCTATCTCAGTCCTGAGATAAACATCTTGTTTGGTTAAGGTTAGCTACTAGTGGCTAGGCAACCTTGTGTCACGTGTTACAAACTTTGCAAAATTATGAATAAAGGATTGGTGTGGCAGTAGTCTTGCCCATCAAGCAGACCAGTGACCACCTAGCCCAGCTTTTTTCTTCTCATTTATCTTTCTCATTCCTGCTGCCATTTCTCCCCTTGTAGAGGATCACAGTGAGATTAATGGATTCCTACAAGAATGAGATTTCACTTTAGTGTACTGCACACAAATGTCCCCCCCAAAAATCTTACAAATACGTCCACTAGTAATGATTTTTTAATTCATTAGTGATCCCATCATTCACTCAAGCTGCCACTTCTAATTAAGGTTCATAGTGTTCTATTATGTAGACTAAGTAAATGATTGTATGCAAGTGGTGTCCCACATACTTATTTACTTTCACATACTGTGAAAGCGGATCTAAGCACAAGGATTTGCTTCTTTTTAATGCTGAGTTATGACATACAACATTGAATTTCAGAGCATATAGTCTGAGGACACTCAGAGTAGCACAGAGAGAAGGTGGCTGATTTTTAGATGAGGTACAAATACAAGGTGGCAAATGGCAAGGTGTTTTCTAGCTGCTCTACACAGTGAAATTAACTTTGTTTATCTGTTTGTTATGTTCAAAATGATATTTAGATTTTACATTAAGTTTTATGGGCATATTTTCAATACTTTCAGGTTAGGGGAGTAAATCTTTGGAAAACCTTGAGCCAAAATAAGACACTTTTCTTTTACCTAATGATTGTAACATAGTTTGTTTTGACAACTACATAGTAATGTAGGTTCTCAATAATTTTGCATGCTATTTAAATTTAGAAAATGAAGATATATATTGTCTTTTGTATTGTGTGATTATTTGTTCATAATTGTTTTTCATTTATTTTGGAGAAATGGATTTTCTAAAAATATAATACACATATTTTGTTAAGTAATTATTAATTCATTTAATAAGTACCCTCATGGATCATAGCTAGATATAGACATAATTTATTTGTATGCGTGCAGCATATGTAAGCATGTTTATATACAAGTAAGCTTACTTATGTTAGTATTCTTATAGTATTTAACTATAAGTTAAATGTAGATTAAAGTATTTTATTTTTATAGTAACTAATGTAAACACATAGTATTTGTTTATTTATTTACATAGGGTCTTGCTATGCAGCTTGGACTCAGTGATCCTCCTGTCTCAGGTTTCCTTGGGCTGGGACTACAGGTATGCTCCACCACTCTTAGTTTCAGTAGCTGGAAAGGCTTACCTGGTGTTCCACGTCCAGCACAGCATGTATTACTGGAGATCAAACCCAAGTTCTTGCCCTTGTCAGGAAGGCACTTACAAGGTGAACTATCTCCCCAGCTGAGCGTTCTTTTTCCTTGTTAAATTCTACTTCTTTCTTGACGTTGAAATGTTATGTGGTTGACTTTTGTATATTACTCTTATCTCTTGCAACAAAGATGTTTCTGTTGTCTTAGTCTCTTAAAATATTTTAGCATCTTAATCTACAAAATTTTATTTATTTTTCACCATATTTGTCTCTAATATTCTCATCTTTTTCTTGTTTTTATTGCATTAGCTAGGAAAGAATTGTAATACTGGAAAGTAGTGTTGAAAGGATATATTTGATTTATTATTAATGTTGGTAGGAATGCTTCCAGTCTCTCATCATTGATTTATCGTGGTAGCTGTATGTTTCCTTTTCTTAAAATGTTTCATTTTTTAATCTATATATTAAAACATTTTCTCATGATGTTTTCTCACATGAAACAGAACACTTAATTTTCACATCAGAATATAAGTTGTGAATTTAGTCTCATAACCAGTAATTTACAAACTCAGTTAAGCCTCAGATCCATAGACTTAGCTCAGGTTGAGTAGTTCAGTATCTCTTGAAATTGGTGTTTCATTTTAATACAAATAGACTTTTTGAATATTTAATTGTGTTTTTCAAATGAGAGGTTTATTTAAATCCCTAAACAATTTTGCAACACTGATCATTTGAGGTTGAGCAAAACAATTAATTAACATTATAAAATTACAAATGTAGGAAATATTTTATAAATAACCTTACAGTTTCTTTCATAAGATTATGGATAACTATCTTGTTTTATTGATCAAAATGGAGAATGCTTTGTGTCTGCTCAATACTTTTTGATGCAATTATCTAATAAGCAAAGAAATTATTTGGAACACAATTAACCTAACCATTCAATCTTAGCCAAAAATTTTCCATTTTTAAGTAGCAATTGAGTTGAGACAATATTCAGATGGAGAACATTTCAATATTAAAGTTAATAATAATAATAATAAAATATTGCTATTAAATATTCTTTTGAAAACAAAACACTTCAAATTAAATAAATTCGCTATTCATTGCAATTTTCTTATCTTAATATTTTAAATCACATTTTGCTGCATGACACATATATGCTTTACTAGAAACTAGGACAAGGCAGTTTCGGTAAGACTTTAGTAAGCTATGTTCACAATAGTAAGCTATGTTTTTTGAGAATAAAATAGATATTTTAAAATACATTAACAGTAATTTAACTAAAATGTATTAGCTTTAATTAGAATGCTTTTCAGAACTATATGATGACTACGAATAAACTGCCCATGATAAATGTGATCATCGTGCACAGCAAATAAATATCAAATATATAAATAACGTTTGAAATTACATAATAAAAATTTAAAAATATAAAGGATTCTGTACCAAATAGTCTTAAAAAGAAACAAATTAATTAAAATTTGTTAAAACTCATTATAAATGCCAGTTACTAAAAATAAAATGATGTTGAAGTCCAATTTAATATTAAACAATTCCGTGATATATGTATAAACTAAAAAGTTTTTTTTCTCACATCACTAAGTAATTTTTTAAATATATGTTAATTACACTGTTATGTTAAAAAGCTCAAACACATTACCTGGAAAGGCCTGGGCAAATAATCCAGTAAACTGACTACAGTCTAATTTATCATCAAGGGAACAGAAAGAAGTCTGTGTCAGTGTGCTGAATATCGGACCCAGGGGGACATAACACTTGCTACATATGGGGATAAAAAACCAGCGGGACTTCTCAGTAAGAATGAGACAGAGAGAAAACTTGTGATCACAAAACAGAAAAGCATATTGCTGATAAGACATAAGTGTTAGAGGTTTGCTACAATCTCAAGCTGTGCTTCTCCCCACAAAAACCTCATACTAATTTACACAAGGCAATTTTAGTTACACAGCTAGAAAGAACTGAGAAAAATGAAATTAGTTGTTCTTTTACTAGGGATGATTCATTGCAAACTTCTGAAATGCCTTTCTCTTTTGAACTCAGTGGAAATAGCTGACTCTAAAATTGCTTTACAAACTTATTAAAGGAAACAGAATAGCCCCATATAAATGTATTTGAATATAGCTTTACTGTTTTCTATAATCAGAATTTTTCACAAAATTCATATACCTGGAAGAAAAGTACATTTAAATCTGACAATGGACTGTGGCATGGAGCCTATGTTGAAGCTGAAATTAAAGATGCAACACAAAGGACAGGTAGGGGTTTCCCAGTGTTAATTCTAGAAGTGTACTTTAAACAGAAGCAAAGGAATCCTGTCCTCGCTATCTCCTAGCTCGGCCTCTAATTTCATATGCCAGCATATGTACATTTCTCACACTGATCTCTAAAGAGGAAAGTTTTATCAAAATCTCTGATGATTATAAAAGATAAAATAATTTATACAATCTAATTGTGTTGACATGAATTTCATATGCTGGAATAATTAATGTTTTATACTTTCATTGTTTTCCAGAAGTGATTAGTAATTGGCTATGACCCTGATTTGGGTTTCCATGGGACTCATACACAGTAATTCCTGTTAGGACCTGAATGTCTAAGGGCTGGAAAACCTCAAGATAGCTTCGATTTTGAAGGGAAGAAAAAAATAAATTTGTCAGGAGCAAGTTTACAAAAAGAAAAATTGAGAGGATCCTAACTTTCACTTCCTTAAGTTTGCTCAAGCAAAGTTGCATCCCTCTGACACTAGAGAGATATGAACATTTAAATAACAAGATTTTAAAAAGTGAAGTTCTCACTGTTGAAACTAGAATATCTTCTATGTAAATAAACCAATGGTTACCACTGTGGAGAACGTTTTGAAAGAAATTCTTATGTCTCATGGAAGCGATCTAGAGTATTCACCGCAGAGTGTGTTTCAGGAACTGCTGTCCCCACACATCACGTGATGCCTCCTGCACCCACTTGTGTTGCTCTAACTTAACTCTCATTATGATTCTTTTACTTGTTGAGACTTTAAAGCTCAGATCTTACCACAATGATATAAATTCCTGAGAAATAATTGACAGTTATTCTGTTATAAGGAAGTTCTTATTGAATTTCAGTTTGAAAATCAGTTTCATAACTGAAACTTGAATAGACTAATTTCCAAAACCCAGATCTGCTAAATTCTTTAATTACTTTCTTTATTCTCAATGCAATTATTACTAAATATTGGCATTAAATTCTGCTGTGCAGAATGAAGGCTACAAATGAAGTCTTCAGAAAAAAGCCAAACCTTGAACTTGCAGGTATTTTAAATATTTCTTCTCCTTATTTTTCTTTTGCGTTTGACACGAATATCCACAAGCTGAATCTGATGAAACACATTGTTCTGTTCATTTCTGATTAGATTATTCAATTAGCCACCAACAGGGACGTGGTTGTTTTCATTGAGCCATTTTCCCCATACAATGGTCTGGGAACTACAAAAGCAATCATTTAAACAATCCTCAAGAAACTAGTAAAAAGTTATCTCCATTTTCCTGTACTAATACATAGTACCTAAAAAGCTTGCGAAATGCTCATTTAACCTTCAGACTTTTGTTTCTTTCGCAAAACTTTTTTTCACTGACAGCATACTTTGAAAGAAGAAACAAGAAGAGAAATAAGGGAAACAAAAGACTAAATCTTACTAAAAATGAATGAATTATTTTAATATTATTATATGAGAATTACTATTATATTTTATACTGCTCAGTAAGCAGACATACTGATGCATATACAATTTAGTTTGTTAGATAAATGTTTTGAAATTATGAGTTATTTGTACAATAAAACTGATTTTTAAAACTACTTCATTTACGCTTTAATATGCTTATAGTTTTCTACACAGCTCTCTGAATAGATCCAATTTTCCTGGTTCATTGCTTTACCCTGCTAGTTCCTTTATTACTTCTACTAGCTCTACAGGGGGCAGATGAAATATGCAGTGAATGTTTAAATTAAAATTAAGTAAAAGGCATATCCTTATTTACAATATACCCCTTTGATTTGAACTTACTTGTCCATATTTTTTCTTTCTGATGTAGTTTTTGAATTCTATTTAAATTTAATTGTTTGTTTATTTATCTATTGCAGTGTCTTCCTACACAATCCACACTCATAGCAATCCCTCTGCCTCAGCCTCCTCAGGTCTGGGATAACAGGGATAGGCCACCTCAGAAGTTTTGGGGCTGGCACTGCATGTGGTATCAGGGATCAAACTCTGGTCCTTGAGGTTCCCAGGCAGACGCTGAGCTATATGTCTACCATCCTCTGTGCATTTAATAGGTGTGGTAAACTCACACACACACATAACACAAAGACACGTATTGAATGCCACTGACCTGTGCCATCTGTGGGAGAATCAGACTATAAAAACAATGCTGAGTGTCCTCATCTATGTTATTAGCAGGACCTGTTTCCATGTGACTTCTGGTTCTTCCCCATAGTTAGAAATGACTATAAAATGTGAGTATCTTGACATTATTCATAGTACCAAGGCAGACACGGCAGCATAATTTACAGGTTAACACTTCACAAAGCTGCCTCAGAAAGTACTGAGAAAAGTGACATATATATAATCTAAGTCAAGTACAATGGTTTGAGGGGGATTGATGGCAAAATGCATTTTATAATAATAACTAAAAATTGACACAAATTCTATTACTATATATTTTTATCTCTCTCTTGACAGACAGATATAAATTCAGAAATTTATCTCTATGTCTCTTTCTCTCTTTTTCCTCTCTCTGTCTTTCTCTCTCATGAATATGTCAGAAAGACACCCCCTACTGAACAGTTAAAACCCTACACATTTGTTCATTCAAAGCCAATTACATGGTCCTGGAAAAAATCCTTATGTAAAATAATTTGCTATACAACATTGCATGAAAGATAATATTATGATGCTGCTCATCTAAATATTTTTCAGTGACAGATCTCAAGTACTGTGTTTTTTTTTCAAGTAATGTGATTTTAATCACAATAAACGACAGAAAGTAAGAAGTTGCCAATGACCTACAGCACTTTTTAAGGAGGATACAATTCATGTATGTATCAGTTTAAATTTATGGCTTATAATGTCATATCCTGGATATTAGCTCCCAATTCACATGCCAGTAACATAATAGCATAATGGGAAAAGGCTTCTTATATATTTTGGGAAAACAAATACTTTTATTATCTTCTGAAATATTCTATTCCAGGCATGCAGTAGGAACCACACATTTTTGAATAAAGGAATTATAGTCAGGGTGTACAAGGGACTATGTTTAATGCAGGGTATTTAATTAATTTAATTTTTAAAAATTATCTAAATAGGCAATGCAGAAGAGTGCAAGCAATCTGTCCACACAGTAGAGACTCAAAGGGCTGGATTCCATAGTAATGTCTTGCAAGAGTCTAGTTGAAGACCGAGAGCCCACAACAAAGTCTGTTGCGAGTCTATATCAAGGAATTGAACAGGGAAGGCCGAACGGTTAGTGGTGGAGACTACAAGTCTGCACCAGCGAGATGAAGATTCTTGGCCTGCGGCCTCTCGCTTCTCAGTGGGAGGCGGGAAGCCATGCTCCCATTTAAGACAAGACTTTCAAGAGAACCACAGCCATGCTCAGTGCCAGTAAGGACCTCAGCTCCTCTAACAATGAGAACACCTGAGTATAGAACAAGAACTTCGGGAGACAGCCTTCTGCAGGTGAGCCAGCAGCACAGCAGCCTCCTCTCTAGTTCTGCTTCTATGCTCCTAGCACAAATCCTCAGGTGGACCTTCCACTCCCCGAAGTGCACTAATTCAGTTCAGCTGTCAATCACCACAGAAATTAATGTGCTGATTCATAGAAATTTAATACATATTGTGCATATGTAAGCAATTTAATGACCCGTACAAAAATTATATACATATATCCACATTTATGTGAGAACCTTGGTATTCATTCAAAATGTAATCTTCAATCAAAAGCACTATACAAGTGCCTACTATGATTAACATTCTGCACTGTTGGTCTTTTTCATTTATTTTTAGATAGTCTCACTGTCCAGCTCAGGCTAGCCTTGAACTCATGACAATCCTCCTGTATTGGTCTGCTGTGCTCACAAACTTGCACCACAATGCCATGCTATGCTAGTGCTCTTAAACATTGTCTGTGAGAAAATGAAAATATGAATAACCACACACAGCGTTTAATCACTATGAAGTCATAAGATTCTATATTAACGTTATTTGAATGTTAGGAAGTAAAAATTGGATTTCTTGAAGGAGTAATTTAGGGTTTATATGATTGGCATTAAACAGTTATAACATTAAGAATCAGAAGGAAAATCATACTAATTTAAAGAATGAAAATTTGAAATATTCCAAGTTCTTTCACACTTTAAAAAAAATCTAGTATTGGCATAGGAGTGGGGATAAAAGTGCAATGTAATAATAAAGAAGAAAGTATAAGCAGATGGTCAATGTGGGAAACCAAAAAGGAACAGGTATTGTGTAGCAAGTCCAGGATCCAATTTCTGTTACTTTTTTGATCTGATTTCTGTGTCTATTAATATGCCACATGTATTCGAGTGTCCTCTGCCAGGCTATATGCGACATAGAGACTGTACGTTGGTTACCTTGTAGGTCCAAATATGGACATAGGTGCTAAGTGTACTGGGCACTTAGCATACATGTGTTAAACAAAAATATGGAACATGAAACTTAAAGTTAATTTTTAGAAGAACCAGTTATAGCTGGTCTTTGATGTCAATTCACCAAAGGACCACACTAATAATTGGGGAAATTTTGGGCAATTGGACCAAAACATATACTGTTCCTTGTACTATATTGTAATATTTATACTTAGTCCATATATACACACACATATTACATATATATGCATATGTACATATATATTACATATATGCATACACACACACACACACACACACATATATATATATATATATATATATATGTATATATACATATCCACACACATATTGCCTATGCTTATCCTTTTTCCCGTCCTTAACCTTTAAGTTTGAGCTCCTGTTCTGCTTTTCCTAAAGTTGTTTAACAGCATTTCAAATGCAGGCCCAACTAATGATCTCACATACCTGAATGATGTTCAGATCAATGTCATTATTTAGTAGCTTTACAGATAGTCATTGATTACTAAAATTACTTTCTTATATAAAATTAAAAATTAAAATAAATATATTGTAAATTACATGCTTTTAAAATTTATTTTCTAAGTAATTTAATATAAGGTTTGTTAGTTAAATTACACATAAACAAGCAACATTATAGTATATATATGCACATATAGAGAAATCTATGGTTTTCATTCAATAAAAAGTTGTCATTGCCAGTAGTCTTATAAATCCCATAAAGAATGAGATGGAATATATTTATTGCACCAAGACCCAAAGCAATAAGTGTATCAATTCTTATTATAAATAAAACAATTCTCAAGCTAAAGCTAATGAGAAAATCCAAAAAGAAGACAGAATATTGAAATATGTATATACGAATATTTGAGTACCTATCATCAAAAATGAATGATGCTAGATACTAAAGATCAAACAAACACACAATCATAGTGGTGATCTCAATATTCCACTTTTGCAAAACATAGGTCAACTAAGCAAAACATTTTTAAAGACATATTAGACATGAACCACACAGGTTATCATATGTGTATAATATGTATGTAAAAAGTGTTTTGTCAGACTGTGAGAACATATGCTTCTTGGGAGCACACAGTGTTCTCCAAAATCAATCATATAGTTATAGCAAGGCCTGCTTAAATAGATATAAATGAATTGAAGTCATCTCATATACTATCAAATCATTGTGCAATGAACAAATAGAAATCAACCTCATAAAACCCACAGAGAATTGAGAAGCATGTGGAAACTCAGCAAGATTTCTGAGTATCTGAAGTGTTACAGAAGATATCAGGGGTGAAACTAAATGGTACGGGAGGGAAATGACATGTGTTCTACAGCACGGCAGGACCTTTGGGTCACAATCTAAGCAGTCTTAACAAGGAGAGCACATTGCAATAAATGCTCACCTTAGTAATGCAGAGTGAGTTCATAAATGACCTCATGAAGGTCCTTGAGAGAATGAGCGCTTCCCTGTCAAGCACAAGGGCCTGAGTTCAATCCCCAGTTCTGAAAAAAAAAAAAAAAAGAAAGAAAGAAAGAAAGAAAGAAAGAAAGAAAATAAAAGGGGTTAAGATGTTTCCTTTGCATGTGTCAAATAACCACAATAAACACAAGTAGTTCAGGTCATAAATATGAGTTAAAGATAGTAAGGAGAAGTTGAAGGAGCTGAGGAAAGGAAATTCAGAGAAAGCTGGAGATGAGTGGGGAGAGGATTCCAAAACAATTGAAGTTTACAATGTTTGCACACCTACTGTGTAAAATGAAGATAATCTTCATGAACTGCAAACACTTTTGATTTAAATAAAAACTGAACATCTGCCATGGGTTAGGTCTAAAAGGTCCCCTAATATGATATTTTACGTTCAGTTCATGTAGTTATTTCATTAGGATGATGTTTTATGGGTTGTAATTTTCTTTATGCACAACCTTAAGAAACAAACCTAAGATTAAAAGAAGACATAATAATATTGGTGGATCCTTTACATTTGAGAAATAATTCTAGTTGTTATCTACAAAATAGAAAACTTAAAAATAACTCATCTATAATTAAAAAGCCATATTCCCATATCTATCTATCTATCTATCTATCTATCTATCTATCTATCTATCTATCTATACTATTCTAAACTTTCACACACACACATACACACACACACACCTGTGAATATTTTGTATT
>PVKA01023977.1:0-26483 GCA_004027165.1 Ctenomys sociabilis
TAAAACAAAAAAAAAAGAGAAGAGGAGAGGAGAGGAGAGGAGAGGAGAGGAGAGGAGAGGAGAAGAGAAGAGAAGAGAAGAGAAGAGAAGAGAAGAGAAGAGAAGAGAAGAGAAGAGAAGAGAAGAGAAGAGAAGAGAAGAGAAGAGAAAGAGAACAGGAGCTGTAATCCTTGGAGAGATTTATAGTCTTTGGTGGAGAACTCCTTACCAACACAAGATCCATATGAGAGGGAACACGGTGAGTACCTTCATGTTCATTGTGAGCCTCTGGCTCTGCAAATTGGTATGTACACAAGATCAAGAATCTTCCTATAAAATTATGTATTTTCTGTGGTTTTCTTAAGAAACTTTGTTTAATATTGAATTATAATGCACATTAACAGTATAGCTATATGACTTTTGCAATTTTTATTGTTCTTGTACATTACTACATATATGTAGTAGAAAATGTTTACATTCCTTGTGAAAGTGTGGTATATTTTTATCTTGTAAATTTACTTTCATATTTGTATTTGAGGAAAGTTATTTGTAGACAATGTATAATTGGATTACAGTTTTGTTTGTTGGTATTTTTATTGTTTTTTTCTTCTGTACAAATCCTGTAATTGGTGTGCAGAGATCATTGCACTGAAACAACAATTGAATTTCTAGATATTTGCTGTGCTCTTTCCCATGTATTATCTGCTTGTTACCACTTCTCTTGTGCTTCTTCTTCCTTATATACTACTTATAGTTCTTTTTAAAAAATTAGAATTATGTTTAGTTAGTTTACAGTGGTTGCTATAAGGGGGAGTCTACCATTATGTATAGTATTCGTATATTTCCATTTCAAGCCATGATTTTGAAGATCTCCCTCCTGCTTTTCTTGAGAATAGATGTGTTGCTTATGAGTGATCTAACTTTTTCAGTCTTATAATGTTACTCAGATCAACAGTCTTTTCAGTAGATACCTCAACCTTTTAACGATGTCAAACAAACTCATACCATGAGAATATGTATATTTAATTTGCAAGCATTTTCTTTAATAGCATAAATCTAAGACACTGCCTTTCCACATAATGAAATATTCCATCATTTGTTTCATTTTGCCTGGTTCGGTTAAGAAAATATATCAGTTACTGACTTTGATAGTGAAAATGCATGAATTGGTCTTTGGTTTCTTGCTCCCATTGAAAGTTTCTGGATCACGATGTAAATGCAGATGGTCCTCTATTCTATAGAATACTCTTACTTCTTTTTTCTACAAAGAAGTCACTTCTCCCACAGATGCACACCCTATTCTGATGGCCTTTTCTCCTTATGGAAAACTTCAAATCTTTCAGAGCTTAGAACTGCTATAATCTCTACCTGGAATCACTCACCCAAACCTGGAAGAATCTGTTTCTTTGTACCTGATGTAGAGGAAGTTTCTCCAATTACATTGTATGTTTCATTAACTGTTTTGATGTTATCTGGAAACACTAATTTTTCCTGCAGTACTTCAAAGTAAACTATGATTAAAAAAAAAAAAAACACTTACCATCATAGTGGTTTTACTTACGTGGTTTTAACAGTATGACAGTTGGCAATACATATTTAATAATGATTATACTTAGAATTTTTGTATTTTCCCAAGCTAATATGTGGTATGATTTTCTTTTTTGATTCTGGCTGAGAGACATTTCTCTTTCAATCACATGATCAGACTGATAAAACTGCTATTCTATAGTGTATTGTGTTGCTAAGCTACAATGTTTAGTTCTGTCAAGTGCTTTTTTAACTTATGATATTTTCAACTTATGATGAGTTTACTGAGCCATAAATTCAATTGAAAACTATATCCACGTACTCATATACACTGAGTACCATATTTGATGCCTTTATGTTTTTCCTTCTGCTATAAAATATGACATATGTAACATGCGAATGAGATAGTCTATTATATTTACTCTACTTTTACTAATATTCTTTTCTCATTTCAGAATGGCCTAGAATTCTGTTATCATTTTTCTTATGTTCACATCACTTTCTTTAGCTATACTTTAAGGATCGATCTCTTAGTGGTGAATTTTCCTGGTTTGAGAGCATATTTATTTTGCTTCATTCATTCAAATAGGGGGTTATCATTTGTTATAGATATCTCCAAAATGTCTATATCCCAATACCCTGAATATGCAAATATATTAAATTATATAGGAAGGTGGAATTAAAGTATCAAATAAAATTCAAATTGGTAATTATCTGACCTTATTTTAGAATGATTAGTCTGAACTGTGGAATGCATGTGATTAAATCACAAAAACCCTTAACAGTGGAAGAGAAAGGCATACAGAGATCTAGAGAGATGGTAAAGAATTTGGCCTGATAATTCTAACACTGTGGGTGTAGGAAAAAGGGCCACAACCTAATGGGTATGTCCAGAGTAGGGAAGCCGGAACAAATACTATTCCTCAAACCTCAGAAGAAAGACAGACCTGCCTAAATCTTGTTTTTAGTTGCCAGACCAAGGGCTGTTTTGCAGTTCTGAATTACATAATTATAAGATAATTGTGTTGGATAGTTAACTGGTGGTTAACTTCTTACTCTCAGCTGAATTGAACTAGCATGATGCTAGGCATGGAAGGCCCACATGAGGATTGTTGCCAGCAGAATAAAAAGCAGAAGAGGAGAACCTGTCCAAAATGCTGATAAGGAGGCTGTTTGGAGAAGCTATTGCAGCTGTTAGAAGATGCTAATTTTCTTATTTTGCTGGAAGAACTTGTCATACAGGCTTTCCCAGAGAACTTTGAAGGTGCTCTGGTCCTCATCTTGGGCATTGCTTCCTGGCTCTGGAGGGGAAGGTAGTGCAATACTTGGCCTCATGGAGGAGCTTGTTGCATTGGCTTTCCTAATGAGAAATCAGCTTTCCTCATCACTGGAGGAGCTTTGGGACCTGGCTGTTGCTAAGGATGGCTGTGGTATTTTGCGGGGAATTCTGGTTCATACTTACCTTGAGCATTGCTTCGTAGCTCAAATTCAAATCGCTCAGCCTGTTAACACAGATCCTTCATCATGTTAGCATAGGCTTCCTAGTTTCAACTACTGACTTTTGGGACTTTTCAGCATAGAGCCATGAAATGAGACTGCAGGAGACTTTGTTGTCAGGCTCTAGGTCCCCAGTTGCCCTTGTGGTAGAAATCGATATGAGACCTAGGTCCACAGCTGGATGCTTTAGTACTGTGTGGATATATTTCCTGCACTTGTATGTGATTCATGGGTGATTCATTATAAAATAACATTACAAATTGTGTTCTGTATCATATTGTTCCCCTTAAAAATCCCAAAGCATGACAATAATATATTTTTGTACATGTTTTAAACCACTAAACCTGTGGAAACTCTCTAAAGAAACATAGAAAACTATGGCTCATCAATCATTTCCTTGGACATTCATCAAACCTTAACGAATTTAGAAGTAGCAGAGCCACACAGTTTGCTCTTCAAGCACAATGGAATCAAACTAGAAAACAAACTAGAAAAAAACTAGAATAAAACTAGAAAAAAGATATTAGAAAAATGTCTAAATAGATGACAATGAAAACACACATAATCCTGGCTCAAAGTTAAATTATCAAAGAAAAGCAATTCATAGAGTTCAATGATCAATACAACGTATCAACTTACATAGAGACAGCTAAACTAAGGCAAACATAAATTTATAACCCTAAGCCTTTACAATAAAAAGTAAATATATTAATAACTTTCTTTGACAAAACACTCAATACCCACATGATAAGAAAGAAAAGTATTTTTCCAGCTCACATTCTGTAGAGCTTTCAGTCCATAGTTGGCTTGCTCCAGTAAGGACAACATAGCAGAGGGGCAGGGCAGAGGATAAGCTCCTCACTTCATGATTTCCAGGAAGCAGAGAGTGAAGGGAGGAGCACATCTTTCCAAGTCAGGCCAACAGTGACCATCTCTGCTGACCTGATCCCATCTCCCAAAACCAAACCAACCCTTAGCAATCCCATAGTCTCACCAACTTGCCCAAACCCTGCTCTGAGCATGAAAGTCTTTGGGAGATAACAAGTTAAAATCATAACAGAAAGTGATATTCAAATCAGAAATATAAATTTCTAACTCACTAACTAGAAAATATTAAGCCCTACCTGATACATAGACAGAAACTGGAGAAATAATATTTGAAAAAGCAATAGAGCAAAATCAATGTAACAAAATAGGCAATATTTAAAAAAATGTCAATAAATTGAAAAATCACTAAAACACAATAAAAAGAAAATTCAAAATGCCAATACCAAGAATTAAATTTCACTAAAAATGTTGAAGATATCAACAGGATGAAATGAGAATACTACAAATAACTTATTTACTTTGTAAATTTTTTTTTTTTTGTATTTTTGGGAAAGGATCTACAGGCCGCTCAAGGCTTCACTACTAGATCAGCCTCATAGGGACTGACCTGTTTACAGCCTCCCTAGAGCTGGGATTATAGGAAAACGCCAACACAACCAGTCTGAATTACAGTTTCACTGAGCACCGGGAGTGGGGCTGGCATGAAAATGACTTTAAACATGCAAAGAATACAATGCATAGAGGTTTTTCTGTTATTTTTATTAATATAAATGTAATATTTGCAACTCAATTTTCTAATAAATTGTTGAAGAATTCTATTTCCAATTTGGTAGAAATATTTTATTTTATTGAGAAAAAGCAATGAGACCGTTTCAAAACAGATTAATAGAACAGTTTCAATAATTAATACAATATGCATTTTTATCTTCTTAGTGGTTATCCGCAGTAAGATGCAGGAAGGATATCCTGTCCAAACAATATTAGTACAAATCTTTCTTCTCATTGCATTAAACGAAAGTAGTTGTTTATCTATGTGAACTATGTTGCATATACAGATACAAAATGGTCCTTCCTTTTTATCCCCCTTTTTTTTCAGACCTGTCGGGATAAGTATTCCATTGGCATCTAAATACTATTGGTCCATGAATTAAGCAAAACAATCCAGCACAGTCTAGCAGTCCACAATAATAGTAGGTTTTCTGCAGGACTGGCAATGTCCAAAGTTGTTAACTTCAGTTTTTCACAGCTCAGCATATTAATATGGCTTTACGTTTGATACCTCATTTTTATAATTTTCTGCTGCATGGTTAAGCTCAAGATAAAGCAAGACCTATATAACAAGAAATGTAACTTTTATATCCGATAAGGTCTCTCAAGTACCCTCAGGATTTATCATTTTACCCTTGCTTGGTTCACAGGTATCATCGTAAATAGTTAGGCAGGGCGAGAATCCTACAAATCAACTACTAGGTTCAAAAACCTGTTGATGTTTTTCAGGATCACTGACTTACCTATGTTCTGCATCTAAATGTATGGATTTGCCCCTGCCGTGTTTCCGAGCATTTCACCTTACCCTCTCATCATTGTCCAATCCTCAATTTCTCGTTTTTCTTTTAATTGTGTTAGATATTTCTATTTATGTTTCTGCTTTTCAGTTCTTACTCTAGGGAGACTACATGATATTCATACATGTGGCTGTAGTTTATTTCACTTATGAGTATATCTTCAAGAGCCATCCACTTAAATATGCTGGTTTTGAGTTTATCATTCTTTATAACTGAGTAATACTCCATCGTATAAAAACACCACATGTTTTTCAACCGTTGCTCATGTGAAAGTCATCTTGGTTGTTTCCAAGATTTGGCTATCACAAATTGTGCTGCTATAAACATAGGTACACATATATCACCATGATATGATGTTTTAAGTTCCTCCAGCAAAATTCCAAGTAGTGGGATAGCTGACTTGAATGAGATTTCCAGTCCTAGTTTTTTAAGAAGTCTCCACGTGGATTCCTGTAATTGTTTCAGCAATCTACATTCCTACCAGCAGTGGAGAAATGTTCTTTTTTCCCAACAGCCTCTCCAACATATGTTGTTGGTTGATTTCTTTTTGAGATCCATTCTTTCTAGGGTGTGATGGTATATGAGTGTTGTTTGAATTTGCATTCTGTGGATGGATAGTGAGATGGAGCATTTTTTCATATATTTATTTGATTCTTTAATTTTGTCCTCTGAGAAGGGTGTGTTCCTCTCAGATGCCTATTTCTGGATTGGGTCGTTAAATTTAGGAGCCCTAATGTTTTTTTCTTTTTGGTTTTTCTTTTTTTAGTTCTTTATAAATTCTAGAGAGCAGACCTTTGTCTGAGTACTTATTACTTAAGATTCTTTCAAAAGAAAGCAAGCGTATTTGGCCCCTTTGTTCAAGATCAGGTGGCTGAGTGTGTTAGTAGTGGCCTCTGCATCTTCTTATCTATTCCATTGATCTTCATGTCTATTTTGTTGCCAATACCATGCTGATTTTATCACAGCAGCTTTATAGTATAATTTACAGTCATGAATTGTAGTGTCCCCTGCCTTGCCTTTGTTAGCCAGGATCACCTTTGTTATTCTGGGTCTTTTCTGGTTCCAAATAAATTTTAGGATCAATTTCTCTAGGTCTGGGATGTATATATGTTTTTGGTAGTTTGAAAGGCATTGTACTATATCTGTACAATAATTTTGGGAGTATGGCCATCTTCATGATGTTTGTTCTTCCTATTTATGATTGGGGAATATCTTTCCATTTTATGAAATCCTCTACAATTTGTTTTTTCAGTGTAATTTTCCTAGAAATGATCTTGACTTCTTTAGTTAGATTAATTCCAAGGTATTTCATTTTCTGTGGAGCTATTGAAAAAGGTATTGTTTCCCTAATTTCTCTCTCAGTGTGTTTGTTATCCATATAGAGGAATGCTACTGACTTTTGGATATTGAATTTGTATTCTGCTACGCTACTGAATTTGTATATGAATTCTAGCATCTTCTTGATTGAGGTTTTTGGGTCTTCCAAGTAAATTTTCATGCCATCTGTAAATAATGATAATTTAAATTCTTCTTTACCTATTCTTATTTCCTTTATTTCTCTCTCTTGTCTAATGGCTATATCTAATGATTCCAAAACTATATTGAACAGTAGGGGTTATAGAGGACATCGTTGTCTTGTACCAGATCTAAGAGTAAAAGATTTCAGTTTTTCCCCATTTAGAATTATATTAGCGACTGATTACTTTTATTAGTTGAAGTAGAGGCCTTCTCTTTGAATTTTATGTAGGATTTTGAACATGAATGAGTGTTGGACTTTGTCTAAATCTTTTTCTGCATTAATTTAGATAATCATATGGTTTATAGAATTCTCTCTATTAATATAGTGTACTACATTAATGTATTTTCAAATATTGAGCCATCTTGCATCCCTGCAGTGAATCCTACTTGGCAGCGGTGTATGATCTTCTTTGCTGTATTCTATTTGCTGGGATTTTATTGATGATTTTTCCATCTATGTTCATGAGGCAGATTGACCTGTACTTCACTATTTTAGGTGCATCTTTCCCTGGTTTTATTATCAGTATAATACCTGCCCCCAGGAAAGATTTTGGGAAAACTACTTTCTTTTCAATTTCTTCAAAAGAAAAAGGTTTTCTTTTCAAAATTTTCATTGAAGATTTTGAGGAGTATATGTAAATTTCTTATAGAATTCAGCTGTGAATCCATCAGGACGTGGACTTTATATTGTCAGCAGACTTTTTATGACATTTCTTATTTTGTTGGATGTCATTGGGTTATTGAGAGTTCTTATATCTTCTTGATTCCGTTTTGCTAATTTTTACCTTTCTGGGAATCTGTCCACTTCTTTTGTACATTTTATTGTGTGAAAATAAAGACTGTTAAAGTAGCTATTCAGAATCTTGGTCTTTGGTGATTATATCGTTTTAATTCCTTATTGCTTGTATTTGAATTTTTTCTTTCCTCTCTTTGTTGAGGTTATCTAGGGTCATATTGATTTTATTTAATCTTTCAAATAACTAGCTTTGTGATGGGTTAATTCTTTGAACTCTTTCCTTCATCTCAATTGAATTAATTTCTGCCCTAATTTTTATGATTTCTTCCCATCTTTGGGCTCTGGGTTTGGATTGCTTTTTCTTTTCTAGATGTTGGATGTACAGCATTAGGGTTTTTATTTGTTCCCATTCTTTATTCCTAACATGTGAATTCACAGCTATAAATTTCCCTCTGAGAAATGCTTACATAGCATTCCAAAACTTGTGATAAGTTGTGGTTGAATTGTCATTGAATTGTAGATATTATTGAATTTCTTGTTTAATTTCATCTGTGATGTATTGGTTGCTGAGTACGGTGTTCCTTAATTTCCATGTATTTAGGGGCTTTTTCTGGTTTCTTTCGTTGTTCTTTTCCAGTTCCACTGTACTATAGTCAGATAATATGCATGGGATAATCTCTTTTCTCTTGCATATACATAAACATGAACTATAGACTACTACATGGTCTATTTTAGAAAATGACCAAGATGCAGCTGGAAAAAAATGTGTATTCAGTTTTTATTGGGTGGAACACTCTGAATATATACACCAAGTTCATTTGTTCCAAGCTCTGGTTCAGTTCTGCTAATTCTTTGCTTGTTTTTTTTTTTTTTTTTTTTTTTTTTTTTTTTTTTTTTTTTTTTTTTTTTTTTTTTTTTTTTTTTTTTTTTTTTTTTTTTCTGCTTTACCTATTTTGAGGGGATAAGGGGAGTATAATGTCTCCCTTTAAGACTGTGGTATTGGATATTAGATTTTTCATGTCCATTAAATTTGTCTTATATAGTTGGGTGCTAACATGTTTGGAACGTAAACATTTATGAGTGTTTCTCTTCCTCTTGAATTTATTGCCTAATCAGCATATTGCGGCCTTCTTTATTTCATTTGATCATTCTTGATTTGAAGTTGAGTCTGTCTGAGAACAGAATTCCAACCCCTGATTTTTTCTAATGTGCTGGGGCATCTATTGTTCTTTTCCATCTTTTGAGTTTCAGCCTATGAATTTTGTTAAGAGTTAAGAGTGTTACTTGTATGCACCATATTGTTGGATTTTGTTTCCTAATCCACTGTGACAATGTATTTCTCTTAATATGTGAGTTGAGTCCATTTACATTGATGGTTATAACAGATGTGTTGACTTACCATTAATGTGTTATTTACCTGCTGTTGTTTACTCCTTTTTGTCTTGTTTTTGTTTGCCTTAATCTTTTCCTTTTTTTTTCCATTTATTTTTATTTTATTGAAATACAAATGTCAATCAGACAGTTAATCTTTTCCTTTTGTTATCTTTCATGGAGTTCTGATCATTTTCGTCCCTCTCCAGATCATCTTTTAGTAGCCTGTGTAAGGTTGTCTTTGTTATCATGAAATTCTTTAGTTGTCCTTTGTCATGGAAATATTTCACTTCTCCAGCATATTTGAAGAGAATTTTGCAGGGTACAGTAGTCTGGGTTGGAATGTATGTTTTCACATAGGACTCAAAGTACTCTTGCCATGCTCTTCTTGCCTTTATGGTTTGTGAAGAGAAGTTCCTGTAATTCTGATGGGCGTTACTTTGTATGTGACCTGCTTTCGGTATATTATTCTTGTTTTGGATTTCTGGGATCTTGAATATTATATGTCTTGGTGTGTTTTTAATTGGGTTGAAGTTTTTTGACGTTCTGTGTGCTTTGGTTTCCTGAAGGTGAGATTGATTTCTCAAATTTTGGAAGTTTTCTGCTATTACTTCTGCCATATTCTTTTTATATCATTTGTATCGACTCTTTCTGTCTCGTTGATTTTTATTCATCTCATGTTCATCTTTGCATCATCTTGCAGGGAATGAATTATTTTTTCCTGCTTCCTAGTTGTTTTTAAGAGATTTTTTTTTTACCTTTTCACTAGCTGCACCAGCTTCTTCAAGATTCGAAACTCTGTCGTTGCTCTCACTCAATCGATTTTGCAGGCTTGTCATTGAGATTTTAAATCCCTCTATATCTCTTTGACTCTGCTTCATCTGATCTATTTCTTTCCTGTATTGCTCATTCAAGGAATCTGTCACTTTTCTAATCTCCTCTACTTTTTACCAATTTCTTCTTCAGAAGCAGTTATTAATTCTTTAATGCAGAGTACTTTTCAGATTGGGTTTCCTCCATGTGTTTTGCATTTGATTCTTTGCTTCAGATGCTATTAATTCATAGATTTCTTTTTTTGTTTCAGGAATTAATTCTGTTATGTGTTCCTCTATAGATTTCTGCTCATGTTACTGTACTTTCAATGCTATTAATTCATACATTTCAACTGAGCTAGAGACCCCTGCACTTATTATGGCTGGGCTTGAGGTCTGAGATTGTATTCCTTCTCTTTGTCATTTTGTATAGCACTGACTGCTGTCCTTTGGTGTAGAGCTTTGGTGCAG
This sequence comes from Ctenomys sociabilis, assembly GCA_004027165.1. Taxonomy (NCBI): domain Eukaryota; kingdom Metazoa; phylum Chordata; class Mammalia; order Rodentia; family Ctenomyidae; genus Ctenomys; species Ctenomys sociabilis. The sequence continues at coordinate 10,305 of PVKA01023977.1, forward strand.
TCATGAGTTTAGCACCTACTGACATTCTAGTGCAGATCTATTAAGTTTGAGCTTGTCCAATTATTCCTGTCTTAGGCCTAGCTGTTGTGTTCAGCTCCTTCCTGCTGCTGCCCTTGCAAGTGAACCTGTTGTGCCCCTCTGGCAAAACAGTGAACCTGTTGTGCCACGCTGTTATTCCCCTGACCCGGGAGCACAGTGAAGCCCAGAAACTCTCCCACACTTTAGCCTGGCCTGGGCTTGGGCTGGATCAGGGGGATACCGAGAACATCAGAGAAGTTCTCACTCACTTGGTGGGCTTGCAAGATGGGCTCCAGAAGATTGGAGGTGTCTCGAGCATGCTGCAGATTGTCTCACTCAAGTGGGTTGCCTGGGTTTTGGCCAGGAGAGGTCTGATATTCACAGGCAAGCTGGATGCTCTCCCACATAGTTGCTGGGCCTGGGCTTCGGCTGGGTCTGGGGTCTGAGGCTTGCCTGAGTTTTGGTCCAGAGAGGTCCCTTGGCTGCAGGGAAGCCGAAAGATCTCCCACATACTCACATGACTTGAGGTTGGACTAGATCTAGGAGTCCCAAGAGCGTTTCAGAAGTTCTCACTCACTCGGTGGAGTTTTAGATGTGGATTCCAGAGGGATAGAGGAGTTATGAGGGTGTGGTAGAGGGCCTCACTCATGAGGCATACCTAGGTTTTAGTCCTAAGTCATCCTGTGGGTGCAGGGAAGCCAGAACCTCTCCCACACACTCTTCAGTTTTTTAAGTTTCTAATTTTGAAAGTTTTAGTAACTTTCAAGCTTTAAATATAAAGAATTTTATAAATTTGTGCTGGTGAAATAGCTCAGCAGACTAAAATGCCTGCTTAGCAAGCTTAGAAAAGCACAAGGCTATTAGAAATATTGGCTTAGATTATCATAATTTTTTTGATAAATAAACAAAATTACATGTTGTTGTAGATACCTCTAAGATATCTAAGAAGAAATGTGCCACTTCTTTGCAAACTACAAAGTACTAAAATTCAACCAAAATAAGGCAGAGTATATGATTAACCCTATATCAACCAAAGAGATATATTTTTAATTAGAATCTTCTGAAAATTTAGTCCCTAGGTCTAAATTGTTAACAGGAAAATCCCACCAAACATCTAAGGGGAATTAACTAAATGTATACAAAGTCTCCTTTAAGACACTGTAGAGGAAGAAATACCAACTCACTTTATGAAAATAGCTACATGGTACCAAATCAAACAAAGAGTAAGAAAGGAAGGAAGGAGGGAGCAGACCAAAGAGGCAAACAAAATTATGACAATCTAATAGGTCAATACTTCTAACAAATTAAAAATAAAATTATTCACCAATTTATTAGAAAATTGAATTGAACTTTATAAGTATTACATTTATATTAATAAAAATATCAGTCAGTCTGACCAAACTAATTTTTTCTAGATATGCTATCTTGCTCAACTTTCAAAAAATCAATATAATAGAATCCACCACATTAGTAAGTTTAACAGAATAGCCCATAAGATCATACCAACTTATACAGAAATGGAACTGATGTCAAAATTCAATGCCTTTCATAATAAAACACTTTAACCAAGTAGAAATAGAGACTTCCAATTTGTTTCTCACACATATCTCAGAACTAGCAATGTTATATGAGAGCCTTCTCATATTTGGAATCTCTGAATTTCCCTTCTATTGCCTCTTTCCTATTTCCTGTTTAGATATATCCTAAAAATTTTGTGCCTTCCTTTTCTTGTACCATGCGATTACAATCAGCCTAATTAGCTAATGTAGGTTAATCTTTACATTTTAAGACCACCTGACTAGTAACTAATTATAACTGAAAATTACCTTTACAACTGTATTTGATTGAATAACCTGGTGATAGGAATCTTGGGGACATGTTTATGGATAACTGTCTGAAACAGAAAGAAAATTAAGGCAAATTTCAGCAGGACAGGAATAAAAATGCTTAGCGATAGAATTCTATTTTAGTCACTCCCCTTTTCTTCTATTCCTATGTTAATGTAGTATTTACTGAATGAGTGATGTGTCCTCAAACTATGATATATGAAATGGATAAAGAAGTAAATAATGAAAAGTCTTCTTCCCTTATGGTTTGGTAATCTTGTGAATAGCAAGAAATAAATATGCATGCAGCTATAGGTAAAAGTTAAGATACTGAGAGAAAAGTGCATGGTAAAGGTTAGGTTTTAAGATCCTACTAGAGCAAGGAAGAAGCGCTTGAAACATTAATTCAAAACAGAGTATGTGTGAGAAGTTGTGGACCAATGTAGAGTGCTTAGGCTGGGAAAATGAGGACAGGCTGATCACAACAGGGTCTGTAGATATTTAAAAGTATAAAGCTCTGTAGAACAGTCCTTATGGAAGGTTGGAAAGAGCATTGTATATTCCAATTTGTAGTATTTGTTATGCTTGGTATTTTTAGAGGGCTGGTGAGATAGCTCAATGGTCTTAGGTGCTTGCTTAAGCAAGCTTAGGCAAGCTCAGGGACGACAGTTCAATCCCTAGCACCACATGCCACACCAGCCTTTCCCCCAGGGCTGGCTGAGCTGGCCACCAAAAATATTATTTTTAGAATATTTTACTTTTCATATTCTAATATTTTGTTAATTCATATTTGCAACACATAATGAATACATTCATCATGATTTGATACATACACATATTACATATTAAATCTTAACCCTTCTGATTTCCTCTTTCTCTTCCTTCATAGCTCTCCCATCCATAGCTACTTTTTCTTTTCTGATATGAAATGTTTGAAATGATGCCTTACTTCCTTGAAACCGAAAGGGGAAATCAATTATTGGTGTCTTAGATATTTTTCTCATGACTTAAACAAAACACTTGTCACCTAATGTTAGAAGAGGAAAGGTGTATTCATTCATTAATATGAGCCTCGATTGACATATCAAATAGAAATATAAATAAAACTCTTACATTCCTTATACTTTAAATGAGAATACTGATTTCTTAATTTTGTAGAAAAGTATAATCCCAATAGTGTGAAGTGGGTAAAGCTAGGAAGTACAGAGATTCCTGCAGATGATGGGAACTCACTTATGTGCCCAGAAGTCACCAAAATTTACTTTCTTGTAAAAAATTTACCTATGATGGTTTGTATCTAGATGTACTTCCAAATCTCACAGTTTGTAGAAGTTTCAGTCCATAATTGTCTGGCTCCAAAGCAGAGGAGCAACAATTCACAATGGTAGAAGAGAGCAAAAGCAACAAAGGAGAGGAAACAAGTTTCATTGTACCCCTCATTTGTACCCAGTCTATGGGAGTTAGTGTGGTGCTGATCAATAACTGGACTGAGCCAGAAATCACCCACCTTTAATCACAATCATTTAATCACAGCAATACACTACAAATCAATTACAGATTAGATTTAGCCACCTCCATAAAATCTCTATGAGGCTTTGGAGATACATCTATACACAAAACATAACAGGTAAAAAAATTACAATAAAGTAATTTTCTGATGACTTCTGGGCATATAAGTGAGTTTCCATCTACAGGAACCTCTGCAGTTTGTAGTTTTACCCACTTCACACTATTGGGATTATACTTTCCTGCAAAAATAAGAAATCAGTGTTCCCATTTAAAGTATAAAGAACACAAGGGTAATGGTTTTATTAATATTTCTATTTGATATTTCAATCTAGGCTCATCTTGATGAATGAACAATGGCTACCATGGTGTCATTCAAGTAGCAACATGGTTCCATTAGAAGAAGAAATTAATATGCACTCTGATATATTACATGTTGCCATTGATTTGACAGATATGTTCTTGTCCTTTCTAAATAGCAAAGAGAATAAAAAATAATTTTCATTCACCTAAGATGGACAAAACACTATATCGTAAGTATATCTATTCATCTTCCTTTTATTATCATGTAGTATGAGGGAATTTGGATAACCTAACCACTACAGAGAACATTATACTTGTATATTTCACTGATAATATCATGCCATGTGGAAAGGACAAATAAGAATTCACTGTTAGGCTAGAGGTATTCTCAAAACGTATATACTATACAGAGTGGGAAATAAGCCCTTGCAAAATTTCAGGGCCATCCAATTTCAGTGCTTTTTTTTTTTTGGTTTCTGATCATTGACAGAATTTTGGAATATTCCTACCAATGTAAAAGATACATAGTTGCGTGCACGTTGAATCAAATAGAGTGAGATACTAAGTTTCACACATACATTTAGTGTAAATTTCCATTTTAGCTTAATAGTGGCTTACCATTAGCCTCAGTACTTTCGCCTGAGGGATGCAGGAAGCAATTTTTGTGTTTATATACTTGTTACAAAAAATGACAAGGTGTGTGAACTTTTGAAAAAATGTGATATCACTTAATATTTCATGTTCCTATTAATTAAACATTGCATAATAAAAAATACCCTGGCAAAATAGCAAGACAAGCAAGATGTCAGGTATGTTCTACAAGAAGGCCATGAAAGCTAAACACATGTGCTATCAATGTAAGCATTGTGGTATGTATGGAACATGCTGTTTTCATGTGTAAAGACTGCCTTACGTATGACAATTAAAGTATTTTTTTCTTTAGAGTGCTATTCAGTTCTAATTGCAGTTCATATATGAAACTATTTGTTTTTTAAAATGTTTTAATCATTTATTTATTTTTTTTTTAATTTGGTACGCAGCTCAGACTCATTGGGATCCTCTTGTCTCAGCCTCTCTAGTGCTGGGATTATAGTCCTGCACCACCATACCCTGTTTCGGTGACCAGCACAGCATGCAGTACCAGTAATCGAACCAGGGTCCTTGCACTTACCAGGCAGGTGCTTAGACCGGCAAACTATCTCCTGAGCCTGAAACCATTTCTTTTGCTCCTCTTTAGACTTTTTATACTGAAAAACAGTTAAATGTTGAGAATTTGTATGCTTCTTAATAAACAAGTTATATTAAAAAACCAATACTTAATTTCTGTGATTTTTCCTATTAGGCATTCAGTGTTTAATACAATAAAATTCATAAAATTAAAATTAATAATTAATCAATAGAAATATTATAAAGAATAAACACAACTTTGACATACTCATGTTTATGAGACTTTTATGAAAAAAATATCATGCTCTGAGCTGAAAAAAAAGGAAGCAGAACACCTGGTAACAATCTTTCAATGCTAGAGTCCTATAATTCCATACCTGGTTATATTGTTACAGCATGTATACACACTGAGATGGAATTTTACTAGATTTCATTGAGTATCAAATAGGTAAAAAGCATTGGTGCAGGTCAAGGCCACAATGCAAGTATCTCTGGCACTTGATCTGTGTAATTAAATAAATCCTATATTATTGGAGATATCAGTATTAGGAAAGAAAATGATGTTTCATTGGAACAGTTATAAAATAAAGCCTTTGGCATTCTAAAACAAAGCTGCGCCATTCATAGTAGATAAATACATATTTTTTTAATAAATAACCCTTTGGGCATTACTTGGCCCCAGTAGGGACAGAAAACTTTAAAATTGGTAGCCAAATAAATATATATCCAAAATTGTTCCCTATGGGTTGACTTCTCTTAGGCCCAGAAAGTTATATAGTAAAACATACCTACCAGAAGTTTGCTATAAAACAGAAATTATAACTGAATTGAACCAAAGCACCATCAGGGGACAAAACCAGAGTGCAGGCATGTATTGCCTGAACTACTGAAAAAATTTCATTAGTGACCCTTCCTTGAATTATACTGATTGACACTAGGGTGTTTCTATACTACTAAGTGAAACAAGCGAAAAACATTTTAGGTGGATTTATGTATGAGTCAGAATGTTACATTAATTCAAAGCCTTGTAATGCAGAGAGGAATCAAGAATACAAGAAGCACACTTGGTTTTCTACTTTGTGAAAAGGGAAAACATCCTTTTTATGGTTTGTGTCTGCTATTCCCCCAAGTTCTCATGTAGTCATCGGGGATGGGCTTTTTCAAAGGTAGCTGAGTCTAGAGTTTGTGATTTATTCATAGTTCAGTGCTGGAATTAATACTGTGAGGGCTACACCCACCCAAGAACAGATGGACTGCATACAATATAAGGGACAGAAAGAGGTTTTCCTTCCCATTAGTTTTACAGTATTCCACTGCTGATAACTTTGGCCCCTCTGCAATGTGACACCCTACCTTGGAGCCAGCCAATTATGGACTAAAATCGTTACAACCTGTGAACTAAATAAACCTTCCTTCTTTCAATTTTGTTTGTTGAGAATTTTGTTTTAGCAATGATAAAAGTAACCAAGACAGAATTTGGTGCCAGAGAGCTGGGGTCATTGCTGTGACTGTACTTGATCATGTTGTTCAGTGGCTTAGGAGAAGTGTCTGGAAAGGTTCAGAGATGCCAGAAAAAATGTGTAGCTGAAAACCATAGACTGTATTTGATGCAAGATTCTGGTTAAAGCTGAGAAGACCACAAAACTTATAGGAATGCTACTCACCAGGCTCAGAAGTTTTCTGCTGGGAAGGAGGACTGCATTGGCTATTGGAACTCTAAACAATATGGATTGTGGCTTGGCATAGTTTGCTAAATTTTGCTCATTCAGAGATTTTTTTTCTGAGACTCAGATTAAGGGCACCAATCTAATTAATATGGCATAAAAATATTTAAGACAATCTAATGTTAAGGCTGTGGCATGACTGTTGTTGGGCGGTTTTAGTCAGATTTTTGCTGAGAATCAAGAACAAAGTATACACAGGGATGATTTAAATTTGACTAGACAGGAAACTCCAGTAAACCGGGGGCTGAAATATAGAGCTGGGAATGTCTTGCTGAGAATCAGAAGGAGAATTAGAGAACATAGCCTCTAGGCACAGGAAGTAGCATGACTTCACCATTTGCAGTCTCAATACTGAAAACGTTGAAAGCTTTGATTCCCCAGACACCATATTCCAGAATGGTGGTGACCGCACCACGTTCCTAAATGGCTGAGGCTGTACCATATTCTAAAATGGTGGGAGTATAGAGAATTTGTTTCTCAAAACTTGATTCAGAATGCTCAGCAATTCAGGCACTTAATCCCTACAGCCACGAAAGACAAAAACCTAGCTACTTCACCAACTGCCAGGAGACTTCGGCATCATCTACATGGCACTGGTTTTAGGTGAATGAAGAATACAAGACTAGAATTAGAAAGGATTCCACACAGATTTTAGATCTGAGAGACCATGTGGTGTGACCCTGAGAGTCCATTGAGTGAAGCTGTGAATGTGAAGCCATAGGTGCGGTGGAGATACCAGAATTTTGGAAAAGGCAAACAAATGGAACAAAGATGGAGCACAACAGATTCAAGAGAGAAGGTGTGGGAGCTATTTCCACTCAAAGGGTCATAGTGGCAGAGTCACCCAAGCCTTTTGGATTTCACATCTTGTCACAGATTTCTTGGGATGCTACACATGGAACTATGATATTTAATGTTTGCCTAATAGATTTTGGACTTGCATTAGTCTTAATACTTTGTATTCCCATTTATATCTTTTGGAATGAAAATGTCTATCTTGTGCCACTGAACGGTGGAAGCGTTTGACTTTGTTTTCATTTGTACAGGAAGAGTGCACTTTAAATGTCAGAGGATACATGGGATTTAAACTTTTCAGCTAATCTGAAACTGTTGAGCTGTGGCAAATTCTTGGAGATGGAATAAATGACATTTGTATAAAGGAATGTACTTGAGTCTTTGAGGGGACAGAAGCAGAATTCTGTGGCTTGTATCTGAATATTCCGATTTTCCTTTGATTCAAAGGGCTGGGCTTTTTCAAAAATAGTTGAATAGAGAGACTGATTGATTTATGGTTCAACACTAGTATTAAGGTCGCTGGGATTAGATGTTGGTAACTGCAGGATCAGTTTACTTGATTAGATTACTACTGCCCTAATTCCAACAGTCTGATAAGATAAAAGAGGCAGAAAGAGGTTTGGTTCTCTCCTCCTATCTTGCTGTTTTTTCTGTCCTCTTCCATTATGAACAGTTGCCCTTCTGGCACAAAAGCTTTCTTTGGAACCAACCAATTATGGACTGAAATGTGAGGTAAAAGAAATCTTCCCTCCTTTAACTTTGGGTGTCCATTTTGTGTCTCAGCAATGAGAGAAAATTAAGACAAACTTCAAGGAAGAATATTCAGATTTATATGGACAGTGATTCATAACTTGGTTTTTCATCATAAAGCCTAAGATTTCAAAGTCAAAATGCTGAAAAGAGTATAAGCAAAAGGAATGTGACATACATTTTGGAGTGACAAAGAACGTGGAAACATTTAGTTCTTAAGAGGTGATTCACCTCAGACAAGCGCTTCAAAAAAAGTTAGAACAATGACTTGGCCAGTGGACATTACTTGCCCTTTGCCAAGAGTACTCCAGAAGTGGTGATATGATGAACACAGGAATAGAGTGGTCATGGTAGTAGAGACTGAGGCAATGTGAAGGCCAGCATATACTTCTATTAACATAGCCTCTGTGTGTGTGTGTGTGTGTGTGTGTGTGTGTGTTTCTCTTGATCTGTCTCTTTCTCTGTCTCTTTGTCTCTGTCTCTCTCTTTCTCTGTCTCAAGACCTAGAACATCATGTGCTCTACCACTAAGGCACACTCCAGATCTGCACATGATTTTTATATTTGGGCTTCCTCCTTCTGCTGGTATGAAGTTTGCTATACTCTGAACTCAGACTCTTGAGAAGCTTGGATTATAGGCAAGAGCCACAATATTAGATTATTGTCCTTCAATATATATTTCATCAGTAACCCTGATCAATCCTACATTCTCATTGTGACATAAATTCCTCAAGTAGACCAAACGATCATGTAGTGATGAAGTTCACTATTTTAGTCCATTTTGTGCTGTTAAACAAAAGACTACACACTGCATAAGTTATAAACTGTAGGCAATTATTATTTGACTCATAATTCTGAAGGCTAGAAAGTACAAAATTAAAGAGCTACATTGTAAAAGGACCTTCTTTCTGTATCATAATATGAGGAGATGCATAATTTAATAAGAGACATAGAAAAAGTAGGATGAATGCACTTTTATAGGAAATCTAAAATCATAATAGCAAAAATACTCCTATACTAATGACGTTAATCCATTCATAAGAACAGAGCCTAGAAGAATTAACTTCTTAAAGGTGCCAGCTCTCCATAATCTTCCATCAAAGATCAAGTCTCCAACACTGTAACTATGAGGGATACATTCAAACCAGGGGCACTGTGTTAGATTTCTTTATTTGAAAATGGTCATCAGTTGATAGTACCAAGTATAGACACAAGTCCCATCTTGAATTTGCCCTTCTTGCATGTAGAGATTTATGTAGCTCCCCTCTATATGACCTTACAGGTTTCCTGATCTATAGGCCTGTTATTTGATAGGTCAGATATGCATTGCACAGCATGACCACTTCATAGAAAAGGATTGCACTAGGAATGAGTTAATGATCTTCCCTTATATTGATGATATGTCATAAAACATCATACAAAAGCTACTACCCTGATAGAATATGTCACTGCTTTCTTCAAATACAGTGGAAGCAGCAATTCAGAAGAAATATTCTGAAAGTATATTTCCTCAAATACAGTGTATTTATCAAATCAGAGGCCCCTATCCAGCCTTACATCTACCTTTTTATGTATTTGGTACAGGGTCTCACTATGCAAATCAAACTCATAGTGATCCTCCTAAATTCAGCTTTCCCAGCGTTGAGAATATACATGTGTACCACCAAGCCAGGTCTCATTGGAGAATCAGTGTACCTGTGAGTGGAGCCAAAGCAGCCTGTGCTGCTGTGGATAAAATTGTTTCCTGCAATTGCTTAAGTAGACACTTAGTCTGCTGAGATATCTTGCCAACACTGCATAGCCCTTTTGAAGATAAATTTTAGATTATGAAAATTGCATAAGCTGACTGTTTAAACTAAAATATATTTAGAAAATAAAGATCTAAATAAGTTAAACCATCCATCTTATTATGATTTTTACAAATATATAATAAATTAGATGTATAATTTTGCGCTCTGCTTGAGTCTTATGTACATTAGGTATTAATATTTCCTCATATATCTCAAACAAATATTAAAACCCTGTAATTGGTGTGATTATATGAGTGCTCCTTAATTTATTTTATCCTATTCTCTTATATTTTTCTGTTTTAAAATAAAGAATTATTCTTGAAGGAATACACTCATTAATGTGTATCTCTGTTTCTGATGATTTTCATATAATGTAGTCCCCAAGTATAGTTTCTATATCACAATGTTTGAGACAATTTAAAAACTTCTTTAAATTGATATTTTTCCATAAATCTATATATTTCTAATTAATTTATACTCCCACCAAAATTACTCAGCATTGCTCAGAATTCATTTCAAAATTGCCCAAGATTGTATATTTTTTTTAAAAAAAATTAACATGGTATATCATTATTAACATTTGCATTTGTTAGATTCCATATTTACAGTCTTTATATTTTAATCTGTATTCTGTGAAGTGTATTGGTATTAATTTGTAAAAATATCTACATTTTAAATGAGTGTGCACCAATTCTCCAATACGTTTTCCTACTCTTTCTTTATCAGAAATAATTTTTATTTTTATTTTTAAAGCTTCCTTGGATGACATTGTAGTGTAGTTGTATCTTGGCTTATTTGACCAATCTATGCTATATTATGAATATATGGGTGGCTTTCAAGTTTTTTTTAATTATTAACAGTATTGCAAAAGAACAAAACAAAACAAACAGCATTGCAGTCCCTTGTGCATGTTCTGACATTTGTCAAACTGTTGCTAGATTGCTAGAAAATATTTAGCAAAGTATCAACAATTTTATTTTCTCGTGGAAGTGACAATTTTGAATTCCCATCAGTCGAACATAGGTGCTTATGTGACCACAGTTTTGGCAACTCTTTATGTTATCAAACTTTTTGATTTTTTTCTAACATGATAGGTGAGAAGTGGGAGGATGAAAATTGTAGCTTGAAAAATTATCAACAGCGTTCAACTTATATCAGCTACTTACATTTGCTCCTTAATAGTTTCTTAGACTTTTGACACTAGTCATTCCCTCTCCAATTTAAAAAGCAATCCCTATATTTTAAAAACTCCTTTCTTTTTGTCATTTACATCACAAATTTTTCCCCATTTGTAATTTGTTCCTTATTTTGTTACTTATGTTGTTTTTCATATGCAAAAAAATTTTAATTTATCAGTCCGTGTAATTTTTCTTTTTAGATTTCAATTCTTTTTATTTATATATGTTTTAATTTTTTCTGGAACAGTTGCTTTATTTTTTAATTTAATTTTATTTTATTGAAGAACAAATGGCAATGAAAGGTTCAAATAAAATTAGCAGGACAGATTCAATAATTAATATATTGCATATTGTTTTCATAGTGGTTTTTTGTCGTACAAGGCACATACATGTTATTCTGCTTATAAACACTATTAGAGCAAATGTCTCCAATCAATGAATTAAGAGAATGTAGCTATATACTTATTTTTTAAGCTGAATTATACTACAGTTTCAATAATTAATACTTTCTACCTTGTATTCTTCCTAGTGGATGCCAATAGTACAAGAAGCTGACAGAATATACTGTGCAAACACTATTAGTGTAGATCTTGCTTCTCATAGAATTGTGCTAAAGTACTGCATAATTATCCTAATTGTACTGTTTATACAAACACCAAATGGTTCTTCCTTTGTATCCCCCTTTTTTGTTGGGGATCAAACTCAGGACCTTGTGCTTGCCAGGCAGGTCCTTATTCTGCTGAGCTATTATTCCCAGCCCCTAAAATTTTTAATTTAATTAATTAATTAATTTTTTTTTTTGCAGAACCAGGGATTGAACTCAGACCCTTGTGCTTACGAGGGAAGCACTTATTCCACTGAGCCAGCTCCTCAGGCCCCCCTTTTTTGTTTAGTCCTGCCAAAGAAGGGTATTCTATTGTCATTCAATTATTATAGGTGCCTGAACTCACCGAAACAATCAAACATAGTCCAGCAGTCCATAATAATGGTGCGTTATCAAAAGAAGTTGTTGACTAGAGCCATTTACAGCTCAGCTTATTATTATGGCCTCATTTTATATACCTCATTTTTATACTCTTCTGCTGGATGGTTAAGATCTAGATAAAGCAAGAGCGACATAACAAAAAATGTAGCTTTTGTATCTGATAAGGTCAGTGAAGTCCCCTCAGGGTTTATCCTGTACCCCCGTACCTCACTGTGTAGATCCTTTGTTAGTGTCAGCCATGTGGATGCGTCATGGCCATTGCTTGATCAGTCTGCTCTCTATGGGAGCCTGAGAGAAAGTTCTCTCTCCATGTGACTCTCCTTCAGCACACTATATATCATCTGTCACATCCTTCTGTGGTTCCATAATCTCTTTGATCAGAAAATTTGCTGAACAACTGAGTTCCATGTTGTTACAGTACAGGTTCTCCTATATCCTGAGTCTTCACTGAACTTGAAAGGCTAGGGCCAAAATGTTGGCTGACCTTACATGTCTTCCATTTCTACAAATTTTGAGCTCCAATCTTAGGTTGCCAATCATCCAGAAGAGAAGCTGATTATTACCCTGCAATATATGCAGTTCAGTTCATCCTAACTATCTGTCTATATATAAATATCTTAGCATAACGTGGAACAGATATTTTCCATCAAGTATTGATGCATCCAATTTTAAGTCCTTGCAGAATGTGAGGAATAAAATTAAAACAATAATACTATATACATATTATTGTACAGAAATTTAGAAATCTAACAGCCTTATAGCACAACACTCCTGTAACATTTTTCCTTGTGTCTTTTTTTCTTCATTTGTTACAAAAAAAAACAAAAAAAAAAAAACAAAAAAAAAACCTTTTACCTGTGAGACAGTTTGGTATTAACTGATATGTCATGACAGGAAGTATGTATTTAGCATACCAGAATGGCAGGCCTTCCAAGAGTCGCTCTTCTATTATACATTGCAATCTTTAGTGCAATTGCTTGGTTCACAGTTATCAGCATATGTAGATAGTGGGGTTGAGAAATCTACCATTTAAATGCTACTTTCAAAAACCTGCTGATGTTTGTCAGTATCTTTGTCTTGCCCATCTTGTGTCTACAAAAGTAGGACTTTGTCTCTGTCCTGTTTCTCTGTTTTTCTTTTTACCCTCTTCTTCTTGTCCAATCTTCAGGTTCTCGCTTTCCTTTTAGTTGTACTATACGTTTCTATTTAGAATTTATAAAGAACTAAAACATATTAGGGGCCTGAAATTTAAAGACCCAATACAGAATTGGGCATCCAAGATGAATTCACACTTCTCAGAGGATGAAATTCAAGGAGCGAATATATATATGAAAAAATGCTCCACACCAGTAGCCATCCATGAAATACAAATTAAAACAGCACTGAGATGCCATCTCGCTCCAGAAAGAATAACTATCATAAAGAAATCAACTACCAACAAATGTTGGAGAGGATGTGGGAGAAAGGGAACCCTTCTCCACTGCTGGTGGGAATGTAGACTGTTGCAAGCATTATGAAAATCAGTGTAGAGACTCCTTATAAAACTAGAACTGGAAATCCCATTCAAGCCAGGTGTCCCCCTTTTGGGAACTTTCCCAGAGGAACTAAAAACATCATATCATAGTGATATATGTGTACCTATGTTCATAGCACCACAATTTGTGTTAGCCAAATCTTGAAACAACCAAAATGCCCATCACATGGCAAATGGTTGAAAAAGATGTGATATTTTTATATAATGGAATATCACTCAGCTATAAAGAATGATGAACTTAAAGCATTTATATTTAAGTGGATGCCACATGAAGATATACTCATAAGTAAAATAAACCAAACCCACATATGCAAATATCGTATAGTCTCCTTAGTATAAGAAATCAAAAGAAGAAATCTTGGTGGAGTTTTTGGGTCTTCCAAATAAAGTATCATGTCCTCTGCAAATAATAATTTAACTTATTCTTTACCTATTCCTATTCTTTTTATTTCTCTCTCTTGTCTGATGGCTCTAGCTAATGATTCCAGAGCTATATTGAACAGGAGTGTGGAAGAGGACATCCTTGTCTTGTACCAGATCTACGAGTAAAATTTTTCAGTTTTTCCCCATTTAGAATTATATTAACCTCTGAGTTGTCATACATGGCTTTTATCAGATTGAATTATAGGTCATCTTTTACAATTTTCTGTAGGACTTTGAACATGAATGAGCGTTGGAATTTGTCAAAAGCCTTTCTGCATCAACTGAGATGATCATGTGATTTTTAGATTTGGCTCTATTGATATATTGTATGACACTTATAGATTTACATGTATAAACCATCCTTGCATCATTGGGATGAATCCTACCTGGTCATGGTGTACGATATTCTTGATGATTTGCTTTTTTCTATTTGCTAGGATTTTATTGAGGATGCTTGAATCTATGTTCGTGACTGAGATTTGCCTGTATTGCTCACATTTTGTTGCATCTTTCTGTGGTTTTGGTATCAGTATTATGCATGCCACTAGGAAAGATTTGGGGATAATTGAATCATTTTCAATTTCATTGAATAAATTGACGAGTATAGCGATTATATCTTCTGTAAATTTTTGTAGAATTCAACTGTGAATCAATGAGGACCTGGACTTTTCTTTATCAGTATGTATTTTTTATTACGTTTCATATTTCTCTTGCTGTTATTGGGTTATTCAGAGTTGTTATATTTTCCTGATTCTGTTATGGTATTGTGTACATTTCTTGCAATCTGTGCATTTCTTCTGTGTCTTCCATTGTGTGTGAGTAAAGGTTCTCAAAGTTTCTATTAACGGTCTTCTAAATTTCCACTGGGTCTGTGGTAGTTACACCATTTTCATTCTCTATTGCTTGTATTTGAATTTTTTCTTTCTTCTTTTTGATGAGTTTAATTACTGTCTTATGAATTTTGTTGAATCTTTCAAAGAACCAGCTTTTATATTCCTTAATTCTTTGAACTGTTTTCTTCATCTCAATTAAATTAATTTCTATTCTAATCTTTATAGTTTCTTCCTGTATTTGGGTTCTGTGTTTGTTTTGCTCTTCATTTTCTAGATGTTGGAGTTTCAGCATTAGGGTATTCATTTGTTTCCATTTTCTTTTCCTAATTTATAATTTTGCAGCTGTAAGTTTCTCACTGACAACTACTTTCATCGCATCCCATAAATTCTGATAACTTGTGCTTGAATTTTCAGTGAAGTATAGATGTTGTTGAATTTCTTCTTTAATTTCATCTGTCCTGTCCCAACAGGTTGGTGAGCAGGGTGTTGTTTAATTTCCATTAATTTAGCGGATTTTTCTGTTTTCTTATCTCATTTATTTCCAGCTTCAATGCACTGTGATCAAATAATTTGCATGGGATAATTTTCGTTTTCTTGTATATACTGAAGAAGCATGACCTATGGAGAAGTTTGTGGTCTATTTTATAAAATAATCCATGCACAGATGAAAAAAAAAGAAGTATATTTACCTTTCATTTGGTGGAACAATCTGTATATTCTCCCATCATTGGGTGGAACACTCCGTATATGTCCACTAATTCCATTTGTTTCAAGCTTTGATTAAGTGTTGCTAATTCTTTCCTAATTTCTTGTGTGCTTGACCTATATTTTTGCAATAAGGGGTGTTAAGGTTGTGCTTTTGGATATTAGATTTTTCATGTCCATTAAGATTTGTCTTATATAGTTGTGTATTCCCATGTTTGGTGTATATACATTTATGAGTGTTGTCTGTTCGTCTTGAATTTTCTCCTAACCAGTACATGGTAGCCTTTTTCATTTCATTTGATCATATTTGGCTTGAAGTTGAGATGGTCTGAGAAGAGGCTTGCTACCCCTGCTTTCTGAGATGCTAGGGCATGTAGTATTTTCCATCATTGGCTGTAAGCCTATGAATTTTTTATAATTTACGTTTTTTTTTCATTTATATTGCGTTATCATTAGATTTTGTTTCTTATTCTATAGAGCTAGTCTATTTCTTTTAATTGGTGAATTGAGTCCATTTATACTGATTGAGCTCTGTTGAATTACGATTGACATGTTATTTACCTGCTGTTCTTTGTGCCTTTTCTTCTGTGTTTAATTGTTTGCCCTACTTATTGAGTTCCTTCTGTTCTCCTTTGTGGAGTTT